>JAODJW010000106.1:31628151-31644653 GCA_026777045.1 Hyperopisus bebe
CAATGGTGAATCTCCATTGAAACGGCAATTTAGTCCAAGACTAGTCTTAATCCTTGTTCGGGAAACCGGCCCATAGTGTATATCTTATATTTATTGCTTCAGTTTGCTTCTACTATGTTACAGATTCCACAGTTTTATTGATGTTGAGGAAAAAGACTTTAATCTCTTCCACTAAAATATATACAATATGTGTCAATAAGTAACACTAAAAGGGGTTGTACATGTTAATGATGTTAAATGTCAGTTATGGTAACTAGAAGCCATTGTCAGCATTGCTTTAAATTATAAGTGATGCTGCTGGCAGGACACTGTATCATTCTTTGGTAAGTAGTTTTCACATAATTTCTATCCAACACAATGTATATTGCAGTTGTGTGCATTTTTCCATTTGCATGGCAGGATACTTTTGTAGCCATGCTGATTAAGTGCTTGTCTTAGATGTGCCGCTCTGTAGATAAGGGATACTTATAACCACTTTAGTTCCAAAAGGCAAAGAGATGGTGAGGAAGGTAAAACCAGACAGCAATAGCAAATGAAAGTCCCAATAACACAGAGCTGCTATATTCTTCCAGACAGGAATATGGCACCTATCTGAACTGGTGCTTATAATCATTACACTCCTGTTCCTTTTCCTATTCATCCAGGGCCTGAGATATCCACAGCTCCTTCTCACAGATCTTCACTTTAACTTTTCAGAAAACATTTCAGGTAAGTTTTGTGGCCTTTGTGGTGATGAAACTGGTCAACTTAAGCAAATTTCCTGTTCCCAAACTTCCTATCTTTGATTTTGTTTCTAATCATGGCACCAGTTGCATATGATCACTTCTTGGTTGCATATTACATTGATGCTAGCTAGCAAATAGAGTCACAGGATATTAGCTAACTAGCTGGTTAGCAGAACATGCTGCTTCAGCATCTCCTAAATGAGGAACACGTTCAATTAATAATTAGTGTAGTGACAGTTTCTGGCCAACCCTGAAGGCCCCTTCACAAATGTGTGATTTTGCATGATCAATTTGCAGTTTACCATTTTCCAAGGGAATTTTAAAAATTTAAACTTAATATCTTAAAATAATTAAATTCCAAAGTGATCAGATCTCCCATGACCCACAGATGACTAAATTAAATATATAACACTACTGCGTTCTGTTCATTGCTTTTGTTTTGACCTTTAATTAATCTGTGTTGATTTATATATAAATGCAATGAAAAATTATTCCAAGCACTAGTACAAGAAACAATTTTCAATAAGCCCCTTTAAATTGTCCCAATTTGGATTGGTTTACTTTTAGCTCTAAATGGATTAGGCCCAAAATACACATGTTTATGGTACGGCAGCCTGGTTGGTCTCTTAGAACCTTGGGAGATGTCATGGTCAGCATGTGAGGAGCATGAGCTAAGCATTACATTTATTGTTTCTGTCCACAGCTGATGTTTTCTGTAAATAAAAATAATTATTGCATTTTTGCTGTACATTTTTCTTTGGGTCTTTGCATAAAGATGAGCCAATGCTCAGACCTGAAGAGACCAAGTGGTGCTTGAAGGAAGAGTTTTTATTTTTTATCAATATGGGGATTTTGAAGAGCATTAATTTCTCACAATGAAGATAAAGATGGAGACTGTGGTGGGTGCAGTTTGAAAAAGCAGAATTAGAGCCTCACCTGTAAATCATATCAACAACCTGTGGGTCAATGAATCAAGCAGAGTTGTGGGTTAGTTAAACTAGATTCAGAACAACAGTTGTTTCACCAAATCCGGGGAAGCAGGCGCAGGCAGAAAGAGAATCGGGGAATACGGGGTTTAATCGGTAGGTGACAACACAGAAAAGGCAACAAACGTGAGATGACATTACAATGACCGGACTCGGGAAACAAACTGAAACGTGGACTAAATACATTGAACTAATGACAGTGACAGAAAACAGCTGGTAAGCACAGGGATTCCACACAAGGTTAACGAGGGGGTGTGACACACAGAAGGAGCGGACGATCGGGGCAGGTATAAATTGTGATCCATGAAGCACATATGTGATCCATATGTACATTAGAGAATAATGTTTTGAACACTTTTTTAAAATGTGCTAAGAAATGGTTTTGTAATAATACCAATGGTTATGTTTGCTACCAATCCAGCATTGTAATTAGCAATCATAAGGCAACTTATAATGGTGCCTCTCATCGACAGCTGTTATGGCAGGGCATGGTGAAGGGACAGAAAAAGAGGGACAATCCATGGAGCAGCTTCAAGAGAAAGGGGTTTGTTAACAAAATCTGAACAAAAAGGAACAAATCACAAAATAATGGGGCTACGAGGAGTCAAGAACTATATGAGAGAAAGAAGAACTAAAAAAAAAAATCACAAAATAAATACACTAGGGAATTGAGCAAAACTGAGAGGAGGACTAGGGAACAAAAAAAGCTATAAGCACACTAAAACAAGTACATATCTCAAACATAATGATTAACTGAAGAACAGGAAGAGAGCAGAAAGTTAAACAGATACAGACAACAAGGCTAACAAAGGGCAGGTGTGGACCAAATCGACCTATCAGGACAGATATGGAACAAGAAGAAACAGGTGGAATAAGTTACTTATTAATAATTGATACACATAGGAACTAGGGAAATTTGACAAACACTGAGGGCTAACAATACAAAAGACTAGGAACATAATTAAAAGCAGAACAGAATTAAACCAGTCATGGGCAGTGTAAACCAAAAACAAGGACACAAAGCAAAGACAGAGATAGATACCAAACACTAAGGATAAACCAGTTATAAATTACACAACACTGGAGAGGTTTAGACTCAGAGCCACACGCTTAACCCATTTAGCCCTGTGGAGGTCTGGGGAGCATGGGAAACACACTAGGACCTGAAGGCGCTACTAATCGGGAGGGGGGGGGGGTGACACATAGAACAGAGTCGGACAGGCGCCGACCCTGATAAATAGCCACTAGGAAGCATTGTATCTGCAGATAAATGCAGGAGGACAATTTACAATAGGGATGAACATTCATCCTTTCAGCGAGATAGTGAATCAAAAGGCAGAGACAAAAGTTACGCTCCTATACCTAAAGAAAAGAAGATGGACATCCTTAAGTATCCTTTAAGTTTTCTCTCAATTTCTATTGAAAATTTGTGGAAAGATTTGAAAACTACCTGCCTATAAACTTGACTAAGTACAGAGAGCCTGCGTGAATCTGTCAAACAGTGAGAAAAACTGCAGTAAACCCAGAAATATTTCCACTTTCATTTATGGAAATGATGCCTTTGTTAAATTTTGAGTGTGTGGTCCTGGATTCCTTATGCAATTGATTTTTTTTTTTATTTCTAGCTGACACAAGTAATATAAATATCTTATAATTAGAAGGTTTCCATTTGAAAATTCTGGTTTGGCTAAAGTATTTCGTTATGAATCTTTCATTTCATAGATGTGGGCACTCTAGACAAGGACTGAATGCTTCACATCGTTGACATACGACTGGTATGTACTGTAGCAGGCTCCCTGCTCACTGTCGCTGCAGTGCTGGTGCCAGATGTGCAGTGACTTATTTCCCTTTTAGAGTTTATCTTCGAAGTATTGTTGCCTTTTCATGATGTGGGTTTCCATTTCCTATTGGAGCCTAGAATCACATGCTGACAGTTGATTATGGTTGAACCTGAATCTATTCTTCAGCACCGGACAGCTCCCGCTCTCGCTTGCTTACTTACTCTTTCTACGTCTGGTGGCTGGCTTACTCATCTCTGTATCTCTTTCATTGTACCCCTTTAGGGCAAACTATCCCAATAAAAGTACCAGCTTTTCCAATAACCACAGCTAACTTTGTGGGAACCCGCCTGTTGTCATTATCAGTGAGGCATTAGGTCACTCACTACTCGGGTCTCTGCGTGTAACATCTACAAGAAGCTATTACAGACACAGCATGGGTCTTACGCTTCACCATCCACAATACCAGCGGTATCTAGCTGACCCTTTAGACTTTAGGTATAATACTATAACACTAAGCATCAGATTCTTTTCTAAACACTAAAGTGACATAATAAATATGCAGCAATGAAAGCAGTGACCTATGTCATGACTTCTCCAGATTATGTATCTTACATTCTGAAAATAGTATGTGCAGTAATATTAAACAAATAAATTAGTGTTGTCTAATATATAATCAGCAACAATTTGACTAGTTTGTGTAAATGACCTAATCATTGATATCAATTTTTGCTTGCAGAGCAACTGTTGTCGCCATGATTTTATTGGCAATTTATTTCTCTGAAAGGAAAATGAAAGTGATACTGTTTTGTTGCCTCTTGTATATGTTCCTGTAGCATTTATTTTTTGCCGAAAATGTAATACACTTATGATAATTACACTCTAGGCTTTTTCTTAACCCATGACCTTGAAGTGTCCTCCTGTGTAACCCTGTTCTGCTGGACCGTTTTCTTATTACATTGGATCAGCAACCAGCTTCCCTTGAGATGAGAAACAAGTCCGTCCCAGAAGTCTTTACTGTGAATAATGTCTCTTCAAGCACAACTGAAATGAACGAATTAGCTGATTAAGTTTCACCCACAGTATACAATGGATATAGTGGCACTCATAAAAGAGAGAAAAGCTGAACATAAAGCTGTGCCCCTGGTATAATAAGCAGGCTTGGGCGTTAAAGCAGGCTTTTTGGAAATTAAAACCCGAATGGTTCTCCGAATTACAGGAATCTGGAAAATTCACTGCTGTTATTGCCAGCTGCATGCACAGACTCTCTGTAGCTCAGTCAATGTAAAAAGAATAAGAATAACCCTGGAACTCTGCTGAATGGTGTTTATGAACTAATGAAGAAAAGGAAAAGAGAATGAAGAGTCCAAAGTAAATAAAGTACTTTGCTTAGTACTTATTTAGTATGTCTTTCTAGAAATGAAGCGCAACAACATTTTTCTAAATGAAGAAATTGTTTGATATTGAATACCTCAGCTCTGATTTGGACATTGAGCTTGTCCTCGATAAACGAACTGATGAAATACTTTATGGGAATGTTGCATGGTGACGGAGGATACAGCGTGACTGTTGCTGGTGGAAGTTTAGCTAGATCATACAGTTTGGTAGGTACATTATTTAAATTAAAGATGTACTAAATGAATAAACAGACATGCGTTGTCATCATCTTATGATGTGAACTGTTCAAGACATACGCTACTGTATAAAGGCTCCTTGTACTCTGAAGGAAAATGGAAGCTTTTAATGAATAATAGACCTTTATGTCTTTTACAAAGTCTACCTTGTGTGACTGATAATTATTATAATATACCCAGAAGCCTTCCATTATAAGTAGAAAAACAAAATATCTGTTATATTTAAGCATATCCTGAGGTGAACCATTATGTACAAGAATCTTCATTCAGTTGTTTTAGATACAAAATGTGAAACGCATGAAGCACAAATGATTGCATCTCATTAGAAATTCAAATATGCATAAGATGTATAGTGTCAGGCTCACCTATTGTTTGCCCATTGTGTTACCCTATTATCTAGTAATTATCAGTTATCCTGCCCTGATTAACCCTCATGTGCTGCAGCTGTGTTCCCCTTTATACGTTAAGGCTTACTGTAGGTGTAGGCTTGCCAGTTGAGTACCTGTTTCGGCTGATGTTGTTTTTGCTGGCAGCAGTGTGTAGGGCCAGTTTGTTACCTCATTGGTCTTAGTCTTCCTCGTGTATTGCCTAATAAACTGCCTTTACTCACATCTATGTCCCAGCCTTCCTTCACCCATGCCTGGCCGTCTGTGGCGTGTACTCAGCTATATGTTTGTCTGTTTCTATGTATGTATGTATGTTTGTAACTGGAAAACATGAAAAGTTGCAAGGTCAAATTCTTTTTTCTTTAATTTTTAACATATTCGATCAATTCCATTCAGTTCAGTTCCATTGGTTAAAACTGAAATTCAGTTACAGTATTTTAAAGACGGTTCAGGGTCAGCCATTAATCTGGCCCCCCTGGATCATTTTTCAGGGGGTTAAGGGCCTCACTTAAGATAGATAGATGGAAGCTGGAAGTTCAGTGAACTGGAGAACTTAGAGGAAACCCCAGAACAACACACAGCGAACATGGAAACTCCACACACTTGGAACCCTGACAGAGACTTGATCCCTCGTCCCAGAGGTGTGAGGCGACAGTGCCATCCACTGCACCATGCACTGTGCAATAATAACATAGATTAATTTGGTTAAGTTGCTCAGATCAGATTATGCTGAATGACGATATCTGTATCCAAGATGAAATACAAAGTCAAATATGAAATTATCACAGAAGCAGCACTGGAGCTATCTGAGCAGCATTATTGTGCAGAGTAGCCAGAGGAGCCCAGTGCAGCATACTGCAGACCCAGATCTGGGCTGAGATTCAGCGTCGCCCTACTGTGAAAAACAAACATTCTTTTGGAAAAAACATGCACATTTCAAAAGAAGTAGCTAGTTCTTAGCAGCTTAGATATATGGTAGTAAACAGAAAATAAAAATTATATATGTGTTACTTCTTTATTTTTAATCTCCCACATATCAAAGTCATTATTCATTTGATGATGATGACTTCTGCTTTTATTTTATAGCTGGCACAAGTGGGTGTATCAGAATACATTAGTCAGGACCGGAACAAAGCACTAGGGCCTGCAGTATGTAAATCATAGAAGAGCCACACTTTCGGGAACGAGAGAGCCACCGATATTTATCTATGTCACAAATGCTAACATAGCTTTCTTCTGTTTACTTAAGGACTGATCAATTGTCAGATTATTTTTAAAGACCTGAACAAGTGATTCAGCAGAAGGAAGTAGCAGATGACCATTGCTGGCTTTATGCAGAGTTAATCATCAGCTCTATCACACTGATGTCAGTTTTAATTATAGTAAATGAGTGTTTATTGGGTAGCAATTAAGTTTAAATTGTATGATAAACAATGTTCAGTTGGACATACTATTTAAAATTGATGACATGTTAATTTCATTAATGTTTTAATGTAAAACATATTTTTAATGAATAAATAAAATGACATTTAAACCTAACTTTTATCTGAACCTATCTATTTTGCCTATATTACTATAAATCTTTATCATTTCATCCAGCAAGTGTTTGGCAATGGTATTTGTTTAGACTGAATTCTGTGACATGAAAAGTTGATTTACAAGGCAGTGATCCAAACCTGTCAAATAGGGTTTAAAATAGTCACATGCCAGCTACGTGCCAGGGGAATGTGATGGTGCATTGGACAATCAACATGTGTGGCCCAGTCTAGCTGAAAAGAGAAGCCTGTTTTCGATTCAAGACTTTTATGCCCATTAATGTCTGCTGCATAACGGTGCTCCAAACTTAAACTACTCCCTGATACTGCCAAAATTGGTATGAATGAGTTTAACAGCATCACCGGTTCTGTCTGCCTGCCTAATGACAGGTCATAGGTTTTTGTATTATTTGCCTTTAGAATGTATGATCATTTAGTCCCCTAGTAGTACATGGTCCATACCTGACCACAAACAAATTACTTGGCCTTCCAGCGATTAAGCTGGATTCCCCTTTAGACTGAATGTTATATCTGGCTATCTTTCTTATCCATCCATCTATCTTCCGTAACCCGGCAGCGAGATGGCGAGCCTAGAACCTGTCCTAGGACTCAGAGCACGGATGAGATGCCTGGCAATTGGTGGTGTCTTACAATTCCACCTGAATGAATGACAATCAAACATCAAGCAAGCACTATATCTTAACACGCACACCACAGGATAAACGTCAACTTCTTGGCACAGAGAGCAGCCATGAAAGGACAGGCTTTATACATCATGCTAGCAGAGATGCTGACACACTTAGCAGATGAATTATTGCTATATTTCTTAATGCATGGAATTTGCAGGCATTTCCGGCTATTAAAATAACCCTGCTTTCTGATGACACATATAGAACTTCAAGTAAATCCATCAAATAGCTTGTCAGTCATGGAATAATAAATAATGATTAATAAAATTTCACATCATGTATCAATATACCACCTGAGACCTTAGATTGTGATACTCTGATGCTCATATGTTGGCAAGAAGTACCTTTTAACCGTATTTCATGATGAAATAATTAGCCATGACAGTTAACTAATTGTTAGTAAACTAATTTTAAGGTACTTTTGTCTATTTTAGTGGCTTTGTCAGCTTGGGCATGTGAAATATAGTCTAAGAAAAAGGATTTTCAAACTGTGAGAGCTACTTCTACTAAGAAGATAATGTGGGGGGGACTACAGTGCATGGTCGGGGGGGGCGGCAACGGTAAAAGTTGCCAAGGGGGTTGTGTGGAGGTGGCGATGGTGACAGTAAAAATGAATCCAATTTCTACATGTTCCTTGTTGTTACTTGTTGGCTCCACACCACTAGCCCATGGTCCACACATTGGCAAACACTGGTCTAAGACGTGGAATTGATTCATAATATCATGATCGCAAGGCTGCCGCTCCAAATGCCCCCTCACAGGCACACACACACATACACTTTTCAGGCTAAATAATTATAAGTTCAAAATCCACTCAGTGCCTTGCAATCGTAGTTTAATGATGTAATCTAATGTAATTCCTTAGAGACAGTTAAAAAAATGAGGCAGAAAGAGGAAAAGCAGATGCATTCCATAACCCATCTAGTTATGTTCCGCCAATATTTCCAAAGCCTCATAGACTCATGACTAAAGAAAAATAATCTGTTCCACCAAGCATCCAGATTGTTAACCTTGTTGTTAGTCAGGTTTTACATTATCATACATTAGCAGTGGGGGCGCTATATGGCAAAGGTTCACGTCTGATTCTGCTTATACATTGAAACATCAAGGTTAGGCAGCAGAGGCCCAATCCTCAAATGCTTCGCAAGTTCCACGGTGATGACAGATGTGACATTGAAGCCCTACTTCTGATGTCACCTCATCTTATTTTTCTGCTTGAAGAGAGTGTATGGGCTCCTACCTATTTCATCGAAAATGCAGAGTTTCAGACGTGGAGGTGCAAAGGAGTCAACAGCCAGCTAAGGATGACAGCCAAAAAGAATGCAGGAAGGCATTTGATTGGTAGATCTATTGACCATTTTATTATATACACAGAAGTTTGGAGATTTTCTTGCAAAATTGAAGTAAGGTAACCTACCTTCACTATGAAATACAGCATACAAAAATGTATGATTCTAAACCCATTTCTGGGTTTGCTTCAGAAAGTTTAAAGTATCTCTAAGCATCCCAAGCGCCAGGGTTTTCTATCAGGCACTAAGCTTACAAATTATTGGCCCAGCCCAACCAGCAGAACCAACTTCATAAAAAGGTGAATGGCTTCTTTCTGACATTATATCTCCCCTATAGAGCCTGTAAAAATACCACAGTGCCTTCAGAATCATTTGGATTTCTTTTGGAGTCTGCATCCAGTTACCTGGGTCATTTCCGTATAGAGTTCCTAGGTGAGCAGACTGGTCATGAATGGTAAATTAAGTCGTATTACTGCATGAAATATGGGCTAGCATTGAGCTAGCACACAATATAGCACAGGATTCCTGCATTACCTTAGCGCTCACTGTGTAAGGCTAATCTGGCTATTTTTGCTCAGGGATTAGCAAGGACACCAGAGGTTTGTATTAACTTTCCCAGGTAATAACTTTATAACAAGCTTTAATTAATAAGCAGAGTAGCCCATTGCTGCATCATAGTACCTAAGTTAACATTAATAGAATACCCAGATAGATATGAAACTGAGAGCTAAATAAGATGCTAATGAAAAGCTTACATTAGCATGTTTCAGAAAGCTGTGGAGTCCATATGACTTTATTCGGTCCTTAAGCCAGAAGAGAACCCAGTTCCTCCTGGCTGGTAGTTAGGCCTTTCAGTAATATACAGTTCCAGTATGAGTTTTTCTTGGGCTAGCTAACAGATGGGGAGTGCGTGGGCATGGCGGATTCAGCAGTTACTGATCAATCACAGGAATGCCCTAGCTGCCGTTGTTTTACAGCAGGCTCATTGAACCATTGAGACTCTATGTGTTCCCTCACATGAATGAATTCTATGCTCTGACACCTTGTGCCCTGGGTACTGTATGCTGCTTTGAAAAAGATGACATTTACTGTTTTATGCCATAGTTCACCAGGTGCCCGAACACCAATTCCTTTCTCTGCAGGTGGGAAGTCAAGTGAAAAGACAGTCTCATTGTCCAAATAGAGGCACAGAGGCTGGTAAATTTTGCCAGGAAAATCAGACATCATTAGTTTCTGAAATGTGGTGTATTGTGTAATCCAAAGTTCATTTGATCCCAATTGTAAAGACCTATTTGAGTCATAAATGTGATCTTGCTGCAATGGGACAGTAAGCACTGAATGATGGCAGTTTTAGGAAAAGTACTCAGAGGATGCATACTCAGAGGGACGATACTCAGAGGAAGCATACTCAGAGGAAGCATACTCAATGGAACCATACTCATGAAGAAGCATCTATCAAAATATCATGAACTTATCATTCTCTTTCATCTGACTGATGGGTGTAACTTGGCATTCTCAGGGATTCCTGCCTCAGTGATTTGTACAGAAATGCCTGTACCTCTTCATGAAGGCTAATTTTCCAGCTGAGTGAGTGTTAGTCAATACTTTTGTTTTTGCACAGGAACAATACAGCAAATAGCATGCACAAATAGCATTTTTAGTCTCACTGAAACCATCACCATGCTACCATCTGCTGTGACATCAGCTCAAGCAACTAAGTATGCTCATACATCAGAAAATTACTAAAAAAAAACCCAAAGTAAACCATATCTCCATGATCATTAGGGAAATTACCTGAATTGATCATGTTTGCGTCTAGTGGTCTTGGCATTAGTCAAGATTTAAGCCCCATTTCGCCATACTGAGATTACCTTGTATTCCTGCTATATCTTTGCCTTTTACAGGATAATTCAGGAAATGTGAATAATAGTCATATAGTCATTGTGTGAACATGTGCTTTGAGCCAAAGAGTGCACCTTTATCCATAAGCCTCTGTGGGAAATGGAAGAGCCCCAGTGATCATCTCCAGCATCCCACAGCCAACACAAAACACAAACTATCCTACAGCAGCAGTGAATTATAGCAATACTAACAGTCTCCAAAAGTGCGTTAGGCCTCTGTGCCTGTGATCGAAAGGTCACTGGTTCAAATCCTATATTTAGCAAAATAGCCACATCTCCTTTGGACCCTTGACCAAGGCCCTTAACCCTCTGAAAAATGCTCCAGTGATGCTGGGTGGCTGGCCCTGCACTCTGACCCCAAGTTTAAATCTCACCTATATATATGTGTGTGTGTGTGTTCGTCTCAAAGCAGAGTAAGATGGGATATGGAAAAAAACTCACATTCCAATGTACCTATAAAAATGGCAAATAAAGCTTCATTTAATTAGAAGGGTGACTATGTTAAAACATACACACATTCAGCTTTGGTCAGCTTTTATTATGGGTTCCGCCCTATCATGTTGTACTTATCTTTTCGCACACTACTGTTCCAGTCCTATTGCCCATTCATTCAAAAGTCTTTGGCAAAGTTGATTCAGCTGTTGGGAAAGAAGCAATTTCACTTAATTGCATTGGGTTTGAGTTGAGTTTGAACTGCAGTGGGCAGCTCATAAGGCACAAAGAGTAACGCCAACTCAAACCACACAGAGCGGAGGCAGGACCAAAGACCAACCCTGCAGATGTGAGGTGACCTTACTCCCCCTGAAGGCATCACACTACCTGTCCCATGGCTCTCGACTTAAATTAAATCATTCTTTGGGTATGATTGCAAAATCACATGTAGCAATTCAAGCCTAATGGTGCATGTAAATGATATCACCTTCAGCTTTTCAGCTGGCCAGGTACGCCACTTCGTGAGCGTGTGCAGATGCTAATTTCCTGTTGTAGTTCTGAGATTAGAGTGTGCCCATTTGCACCTTCCAATTGTCAAACGTGAAGAGGGCTACAGGTGCAGTGAAAAGATTCTGTCCCCTATCCCATTTACAAATCATATTTCATTTTGTCATTATTCAAAATTGGTAACATCACTGACACTTTATTTTTAAATAAACAGCAGCGGTGTTTACCACCACTCACCCAGCACATGTGTGCTACTACTACTAATAATAATAATAATAATAATATGTTACATTTATATAGCCCTTTTATTCACCAGGCAGCCGGCATGTTTTGCCAGACATACCCCCATTTTAATTATATTCTGATACCAAGATTTTCCTTAGAATATTCCCATTAGATCTGGCAAATAGCAATGTGTACTGGCTTCAGCACCTTTTGTTTTTGACTGAATGGGGTTAGGCTTGGGCATAGATATTAACAAGCCATTTCAGAGATGATAATAAGATGGCTCGTTAACTTGGACAGCTACAATATGCCAATGCAAGTGGTTATTTAAAAACTTGATTAAGGAGATTTGCATACCAGTTAGGTTGAGAATGGTTCTACTGGTTTGGTCATAACTTTCCCAAGCTCATGAAGCACAATTCCCAGTAATTATTTCACAAATCATCACAAATGCAAATTTAAGTCCTATTATTAATTCTCTAATAATGCCAGCTAATTGAGAATTCCAAAATGGTAAATTGGCTTTACTCTTGCATAATTAACTAAGGCATGGGTGACACCGCCATTAAATCTGAGGGAGACGTGTCCCCCTCACATTTCATAATTATTCGTTTGGGACCCCCCCACATTTAACATAAAATATAAGTTCACCCAGCGCTGTTTCTATTGCTTCTTCGAAAAAATCCATTCCACTTGATCGATATGAGAATACACATACCACTGAAAGACCACTCCGGGTTTTGCAGAAAATGGCATCTAATTCATTAAAAAACTTCTGGGGGAGGGTCCCCCCACATTCAAAATGCTTCTGATGCCCCTGAACTAAGGCCAATGTACAATTTATCAAACCAGCCAAAGATTTTCCAAGGATAGTGGAAACAATTCAGTTGAAGATTATCAAGAAAAACACTTTTCCTAAACTGCGTTTAGCGATGGAAATTCAAATTATGATAAACACCACTTACAGAGCATTTGTTAGCATTGTGTCATACAACTGGAAGAAAGTTAGCATTTAGCTGCTAAGCAGGAGTTACTAATAATGTCAGTAAGCCAAAATAACAATAGTTGACAATAGTTAAGAAATGGTGTATCAAATAATTTTTTCAGTACCTTAATATTTTCTTAACGTAGTTGTCCGAACACACATGGAAAAAAAAAAACTTCCTTCCACCCCCCATTTGATACTGCTGTTAGAGAAACTTAAAAGTCACATTAATTATGAGGATAAGTAGATATTTTGGGAATGCTCAATTCACGTCAAATGAGAATGCATATGTGAATTAAACAAACTGAGCATTTATTGCATTATTTGCGCTGGCAGGTGATCAGTCATAACAATGTTTCATCTATTCACTGTGAATTCTGAAGTAAATTCATACGACGGTTCAATAATGTAAAATATGACTACTTTAGTGTGATTTAATGTTCTTTTATTACTATGCAATTTCTGCTTATGAAAACCTAATAAGTGCCACTTAGTTGACGGTTTCTGTGCTGCAGTGGTTAGCACACTGGACTCTGAATTCAGTGATCTGAGTCCAAATTTTGGTGGAGCCATAATCTTTGGGTGGTGGTGCCTTAATGGTGAGGGAAGCACCCTTGTAATCAAAAGATTGTTGTTTCAAATCCCCAACCAGAAAAGTACCCCTCAGGTGCTCTGAACAAGAACAAAGTTGCAGTTTTACGGGTTCTAGCTCCAAGCACTTGCAGCTACCAGTGACGTTAACTGAGAATTGTGAAGTTACCGTGCTGATTGTTAGAAAACAGTAGTCTTTCACATTCAGTCAATCATACTGACCACAGTTCCGCAGTGTAGTGTGTAATTAAATGGTTTTGTTGTATGTATCTCTATCTGTGTTTTGTCTCAGGGTGTGACTGTATCGGTATAGTGATAATTATCAGTCATGGAGGGCAATAATCGCTTATATGAGAAACTTTGCTTGCACTGAGCATACCTTAAATATTAAGTAACTTTGATTTTTTTCCCACATTCTGGTGGCAGATATAGGGTGGTCCAAAATAATAGCGTGGGAGGTTGACTTTTTGAAAGTCTAAAATTTTGGACCACCCTGGTACATGTCCCAGTACATTTTGGACCACCCTGGTACATGTTACAGTACATTTTGGATTATCCTGGTACATGTCCCAGTACATTTTGAACCACCCTGGTACATGTCCCAGTATATTTTGGACCACTCTGGTATATGTCCCAGTATATTTTGGACCACCCTGGTACATGTTACAGTACATTTTGGACCACCCTGGTACATGTCCCAGTACATTTTGGATTATCCTGGTACATGTTCCAGTACATTTTGGACCACCCTTCAAAAATAACAGCACAGTACTACAGCAGCGTGCAAAAAAGGTCCTACCTGGTACTCGCAGGAAATACCTAATAAAGTCTTCACCATTACTTATGACAATAAAAACTAATACACAAAACTAAAAAAACTGACACTTTGTGTGGTATACTAAATGGCGTATGAAATATGTCAACATCACAAAGTCAGGATTATGTCTCTTGGTTAAATTTTCATTTTTGGACCAAAGCAAAAGGAAAGCTCTACAGTGATTTTATTTAGTGTGAGTTACTAGGAGTCAAAGAGTTTACCAGTACATTCTATCTGTTTTATTAATACTTACTTATTTGATATGCAAATACAGATGGACTGCCAAATGTTGCTGATTATTTCATAATTTCAGTACATCAAACAGATTTTTATTTCCTAGAATGTCTCATGACGGGGCATAATAATTACAGATATTTATGTTTAGGCACAAATGGCAATGGATCATAAATAAATAATAACAAAGTCCTATAGATTAAAAATTAAACATAGCAGCATTAGCAACACAAGCCCCCGGTTGAGTGCATGTGTAGGACCTGTCATGAGACTTGCCATTTCTGTCAGTAGTAAACAAAAGTCTTCTTTGTCATTTTAAATATCACAGAAAAAGTATTTGAATTTTATAGCATTACAGAACACAGAATTGTAATGTCACTGCAGAGCATTGTGATAGAACTTGTTTCTCTGTTCAGTCAAAATTCATCATTCACTTTGAAAAAATTGATTCTCGTCAATGAGCTAGTTTATTGTCTGAAGGACTACAAATCCATTACCACAGACCATTCATGTCGTCTGCACATTCTGGCCTGGTCTGAAAACGCTGGCTTTAGACGCCACTGTCATTTTCCTGATGGACTAGATGGACCTTGTTTCACATAGAGGTTTTATGTTTACGGTGCCACAGACTGCCTCCACTTAAAGACTATCAAACATGTGCTGTGGGAAGATTTCTTTCTGCTAAAGCATTTCTCCATACTATTTTTAGCTAATTTAAAAGCTCGTAATGCCCTATCCATTAAGTTGATTAGATCAGAGGAGGGTAAGGATCAACGGCAGCTTTCAAAGAAATATTTGAAAGATACTTATATAACGTAGAGAGAAGAACGAGGCCCCCTCACAGGAACTGCTAAGACACCGGTGGCTACACTTCTCATCTTTAAAACGAGATTGTGCATCTTCCGGGTATTGCATGGAAATGATCATCACGTGTTCAGCAGTTTTGATAATGAATGAAGTCTGGCTTAGGGGATTGGGACTGTGCCTATGATTGGAAGGTCGCCGATTTGAATCCTGGAGCTGGCAGACTGATGCTGTTCTTGGGCACTTGAGCGAGGCCCTTAACCCCAAATACCTTCAGAGACTCACTGACTCTGTGCTCTGACTCCCCAAGCTTGCTCTCACCTGTCTGAGTGTCTCTTGGAGAGCTTGATGCGGAAAAGATTATTCTGCCATGGGGATGAATAAGCAACACTGTCCTATTCTAAAAACTTCCACCAGTGGTATTTGCCCTGTGCTAAATTGTATCACCTAACCTGGATGCTGACCTTTCATCTGGGTTAAATCACAGCTGACATTTCTGTCGCTTACACATGCACACAACAATGAACTTCCATCTTATAGCAGGACCTGCCAAGTTGGCTCGATAAGTATTACAGTACAGGACAAGGCTGCTGTAGTGCATATGGCCACTTATAAGCAGGTGTTACGCTCCAGTCTAGGGTTGGAGCCTAACAAAGTGAAAGGGAAGGAGGGATTGGGAAGGACAAGACAACCAGGGCAAGGAGAAGGGAACACTGGACACAAAGGGAGTCTTTTTATAGTTTTTTTTTCCACAGACACTGTACAAACACTAGGTGTAACAAACGTCAGGAGTGACAGAGGCCAAAGAAACAAACAAAAACACATCTACGGAATATAACCGCAAGCTAAGCTAATCCTAACTGAGCACAACAAAAGGGTAAAACGAAATAATGCCTAAGCCTATCTACCTAACCAAACAAACAGTAATCCCCACGTTTACGAAGAAACAAACAAGGCAGACACTCCTTACACACACCTAGTGGA
>JAODJW010000106.1:31649474-31662061 GCA_026777045.1 Hyperopisus bebe
GAGAGTGAGAATGTAGGAAGCACACCTTCAATACTACGAATATCAGGAGAGAGTGAGAATGTAGGAAGCACACCTTCAATACTACGAATATCAGGAGAGAGTGAGAATGTAGGAAGCACACCTTCGATCCTGCAACTACATGCAACTTCAACTGATCTACATGCAACTGTAGTATCTCCTTTAGAGGCATCATAAAAGGTAGAGGAAGTTGGAACGATTCAAAGGGCCCCTGAGTGACAGTTATATGGTCTTGGTGTAGCCGCTATACAAAGATGCTTTAGTTCCTGCTGCATTATTACCTGTTAGGGTTATGCTTGCCATTGCAGTACTGTCGATGACCACTGGGGTAACATTGTGCCGTTGGTTATGAGCAATAATACTCCAACCTCATAAAGGCACAGTACATTTCACTTTCCTATTTCAGCCATTTATTTTATTTATATTTATTTCATATTTGTACTTTATTTAGCTATGTCTTCCATTTCAGCAATTTTGTATATTTATTGTTTATCCCATAAATATCTACGTCTGCAGCTCCTAGTTTTACGTTTGCTGCGATGCTTTGTTTCTTTGTGTTGTTTTGTGTTGCATGTTACTGACTGAATGGGGTGAGTCAGAATTCCTATCTACTGATGTACGGAAGGCAAATAAAGGATCTTGATCCTGAAACTGTTAAAATCACAGCATGGGAACATGATCCTCTTTTTCAAATAAAGATAACCCAGTTATCTCAGTGGCAGTGATTCTTACCAGTCCTTCATTTTGCTGCCCCATGAAAGAACACAGTAATGTTTTAATAATAGCAACAATATTAATAATCTCTTAAATTTCAAGGGACTGAGTCACTGAAACTGAAAACGCTGTTTTTACCATAAACTTGTGCAAAGGTCAGTCATATGTACACAACTGAGGTGCCACCAGCAATTTCCTTCAGGGTAACAATATTCTGATTCCGATTCACTGATAATTATCTTATAAATTATTCCCCATCAGCACTGACTGATGGTCAGAGATTCGTAATTATCGAAGCTCTTAACCAGTGGTGGTTCTAGACCACTTCAACTGGGTGGGAGCAAACTGGGGCCAGTTATTCTGTTGGGGGGGGCAGATGCATTTGACCATAATGTCCTCTGAGTATTACTTACACTAGATTGCCAGCATTAAGAAGCAAAAGACAATATTGAAAACCAATAAGTTATTTATGCAATGCTTTGCAGTTACATCTTACAGTTTTTACAGATATGTAACTCACTCTGATTTCTTGTTTAGACTGTCTTGTTTCTACAAGCTTGGTTATTCTTTTCTGTTGTTAACTTCGCTTTTCACCAACTGAAGCGACTCGACCACTCAGCACAGCCGCATTGAGTCCATCAATAAAATATGCTTACGTTTGTGTTTCGCCTGTTCCCAGCACACAAAATTTTAGCCCACTAAATTAGCCCACATAGGTAAATAATAATAATGCATTTATTTCAAACCCAAGTAGCATATGTATTTAGGGGTGCCACAGGAGGGGCATACATATTGCCACGAGGGCACTGGCGCCGCCCACCCCCTAGAACCACCCTTGACTTACGCACTGCCTTGTAAGTGCTAAAGTATAGTCAGCGCGTCCCCACAGACTCTAGGCTCCAGGTCTGCAACATCATTTCCTGTATAGCTCCCCTCTCTTCTTCCCCAGCTGCTGTTCTCCAAAATGGAGCCTCACAGTCTGTTTTCCTTATCTCTGTTGTCCATGTAAATGAAAAGCCACATGCATGCATACTGAGCATGTGCAGATGAGTGTGCCTTCCGTTCCTCTATTTATACCTGCTTGTGTAACACCCATCAACCCTCATCTCTGTCAGGGCTCCTCAAGCACATTATTGTGGATTAACTGCATCTAATATAGAGATGATGATGTCTATATATATATATATAGGTACCTATTAACCTACACTCAAATTTATGCTGCCCAATGCCCTTTTACTCTTAAAATACAGTGAATACAAAGAACATGCATAATCAACACTGGCTTTGTGATAAACATCTTACTTCTATGTTTTTCATCCAGGAGAAATCCCTTCCATCTTCTGGGCACTGAGTTGTCACTGTGACGTGTCAGTGGATGGAGCAGTTTGCCAGCCAGGAGCCTCCTTGGGATTGCCATCTGGTCCTGGAGGTCCTGTTTGTAGTACAGCAGATGTATTCCCCAGCATCTTCTCCTCTTTTATGGCTCTTTCCGGTCCCTCTCCTCAAATAAACCCCAGACTTTTTCCAACAGCTTCTATATCCGGCAAACAATCAGGCCAACCCAGAATGCAGTTCCTCAAGCCTTCAACGCAATTTTACTCCTGTCTGCAAGGGAAGTCTCTCTCTGTCTGGATCTTCTTTTTCTTTTTAACTACATTATACTTGGGTGAGCAATGTATTAGAAGCTGGATCCTCAATGTCATCTATATAAATAAGCACCCAGGAGGTACATCTATGGAGATATTCATATTTGGGGTCTATATGGGGTAACACTGTTCCCCCATATGTATTATCTCCATTAAGTTCTCCCATGAAGTAGTGTTGCTATCCTGTGAAAAAGTACCTGAAGCAAGAGTAACGCGGAGGAGAAACAGGAGCGGCACCCCACAGAGCCCATGAGGAGGGTGCATCCGCACCAGCCTGCTGTAATAAGGCACCACAGTAAGGCAGGCTTAGGAGGTGAAGAGCAGGTGAACCACAGTCTGAGCACTGGAGGGACTTTAATGGTGAGCATATTCAGCCGGATCCAGCGCATGCTACTGACAAGGCCAACAAAGGGAAACGCAAAATCCCATGCAGGCATTCAGCTCTCCATCAGCACCATCCTGATAAGCATTCACAAAGCACAACATTTCAGGTGTTACTCTTAACCATGCAAAACGGTAACACAGCCATGCTAATGCTAAATATAGCTAACAAACGATGACAGCTGAAGCCTGGGACACATACAAACATGCATAATGTTTAAAATATGTACTTACCAGACTGTGTTCAGAATCATTAAGAAGAAGCAATACAAAGAAAGCAGACACTAAGGCTGTTATGTCACACAGCAGGCCCCAATTGTATGTTTATTTCATATCGACTTCCCGGCTAATTCTGCTGTCTGCTTTCTGCTTCCCGTCCAGCCATTAACTCATGGGGCACATTACCTTACACAGCACAGCACTCACAGCAAGGTTTCCACGGTTGGCTTATGCTCGCAGAGTTCGATATTGCAAATGAAAACAGGGTTCCTTCCATCTGCAGAGGTGGTCTCTACTCCGCCACCCACCGTCCTGTCTTACTGAGAAGCCATCTCCCTCTTACATGCATCAATGGGGCAGCACCTGAAAGCCGCAGAGGTGGTCTCTACTCCTCCACCCACCGTCCTGTCTTACTGAGAAGCCATCTCCCTCACACATGCATCAATGGGGCAGCACCTGAAAGCCGCAGGACCCCTCTGTGAGTCAGTATCAAGCACCTGTCTTTCAGGATGTTTTTGACAGGCATGGGGGCCCCCAGCATTGGGCTGTGCTGCTTTTCTCTCCCCACTGCAGCCCCTAGTACCAGCCAGGTCAGTGAAACCGTGTTTTCTTTCCTTTCATTTGTCGTTGATAGTTTCCGTCTAGATATTAATCATTAGCTGGTAGTCCTGTATTCCCCCTCCGTTCCCCAGCTGAACTGAACCCTACAGTCTCCTGATGGTTTGCCGTCCTCTTGTTCTGGAAAGACCTCAGGCACACCAAGAAGAACAGGTCTTCCAGGCAGCGGGGCTGAACATAAAGGCACCTATGGGAAACCTACCTCTCATTCTTTTACTGTCTTTCTAATTCACCTCATGCACTCTCAGTCAACTGTAGGAATAACTGAAACACTTGTTCAGTTAGTGATAAAGATTATCAGGAGGCAGTAATAACTCTTTGTGCTTCATCACGGACAATGTAAGAGTCACCGACATACTCCCACATAATCAAGGATAGGGGAACTTCAGCAATGGTGGTATCTCACAAAGGAAATAATAAAATGCGAGAAAATAAAAATATATCCTGGCTCTAGGTTCAGTGCAACCGTGTACTGGATAACCAGTTATAGGAAATGGATGGAATTGTCTTATTCAGTTATATAACCATAAAATTAGACCTTCTGCTGGACTTTGACTAATTAACCACTGACATGCGTTAAGATTTTAGTTGGCCAAAATGTTAGCAATAATGTTAGCTATTCTAGAAAGTATTGCTATAACTGGTCAGACATACACAAGTATTAAATACAACACGTCTGGCAAAGCTAACTGTTAAAAACACTTCATTGTGAATGAAACAGATAAGAAAGTCACCCTGAATGATAACAAATGCTTTCATTTGTTCATATATGCAGAAATTTGACCAGTAAGTTCTAGTGCAAATTCAAAATGACTAAGCATGCATATGGTTCCATTTTGGCAATAATACAATGTATGAAACCACTTTTTCCAAACATTGACCCTTAAATCTACGGAAGCCAGAGACTGCCAAGGATGTAGGCCAGTACGCTGATACACTAGGGTATAAATAAAACATTTCCAACTGTTTGTCTGATTCATTAGTTCATCAAATACAAAGTGCTATGATTTTATGAAATGCCCTATACAGCTCACAGCCGGTTTAAACATGCTGCAGCAATAACTTATCATAAATTATACAGCTGTGCATAATATATTAGTTATTAACCTTTTAAATGAATATTGATAATATTGTAAAATATGTGTATTTTTTAAAAAGTACAGGCATCATGCCATTACTACTATAATAAGTATCAGTGCCTCAATTTCTACTGTATAATTTGTTATATGTAGAAGGCAGGGTATTTATATAATGATATAGTCATGAAAACAAGCAAGAAGCAAATAAATATTACGCCCCCACAAGCTTCCAGCAAACACCCCTGCCTGAGTACTGATTTGTCTAATCCAGTCACCTGACTGGTTTCCCCTGTGCCATAATACTATCTTGACCACTTGTATACTTGTGAATTTAATCAAGCTGGTATGTGGGTTGTCTTGATTTTGGGTTCTCCTCTTTATGATCGTTGATTAACACTTGGCTTCTCATTCTCTGATTCTGAATTTTCCCCAATACTCTGCTTGACCCTAATCTTCCCCACCCAGCTTTCAACTCTGATTTTGGATTAGAAATTTGACTTTCATTAC
Organism: Hyperopisus bebe; assembly: GCA_026777045.1. NCBI lineage: Eukaryota > Metazoa > Chordata > Actinopteri > Osteoglossiformes > Mormyridae > Hyperopisus > Hyperopisus bebe. Next base: position 31,654,657 of record JAODJW010000106.1, read on the forward strand.
CAGGGGGACTGCCATGAAGCAGGATTTCTCAGTTAGTTTAGTTAACTTAAGCTGGAAGTGATTGTCCAATAGGAATGCTTCTTACCTAAATCCTTATTGGACAATCATGACTTCCAACTTAAGTTAACCAAGCTAAATGAGAAATCCTGCTTTGTGAACACCCCCTGATCTTAACCTGCAAGTTTCTCATCTCCATGACAACAAAGGTTGTCCTTAGTTTAATTATAATTTATGTTAAATTGGTCCATAACTGTTCCCACATTATTTCTTAGCCAGGCAGCTTGTTCTCTCAGTAAAAAGACCCTCTGAATCTGGAAATATTATTTAAAGGTCACTGTCTACAACCAAAGATTCGTGGATTTTCAGAGCACCCAGGGAACAGTAATAAATACATTAATAAATAAATGAAAACCCCACAAGATACATGACCTGTACTTATTGCTTTATATTTTGATCATATCAAAAGCTTCACTTTCAGAAAAAATAGCACATTTTTGAATTGATATTTGGTTTGGATTTTTACATAGTTAAACAATTTTAAATGACTGTTTTTTCTCCATAAGAGCTTGAATCCGTCCTTGATTTGATTGGACAATACCTGAAACTTTGATGTTACACATTTTATACATTATTCATCCAATATTTCCTCATTCATTACTCACACAGTGAATAATATCTGCAAATAATAAAAGCAACCACTGAACATCCTTAAAGAGCTTGAGAACCTCAAGAACTCCAGAAATCACATCAATATCTTTCCCCATGATGTGTTTTTTCTAGTCATCAATTCAGCATCGACTGCTGATAAATCAGTATGTGGCCTCTAAGTACATATATTAAGCTTGTATTTATAAGATCTTTGCCCAGAAATGTCTCCTGCCTGTGAGTGTGCCTTCAGCTGTTTACTTTATACAACATCTCCATTAGTGTGAAACTGAAAATGTCTTCTGGGGGACACTTTTGAGCAGAGCTGCTGAAATCTGATAACGGTGCTGAGGCCAAATGCAATGCAGTGGGTGTAAACTCCAAGCAATTACATTTAAGCCTCTCATACGTTACCGGAGGAACTTTTTGAAAACAAAAGCATCATTTTGACTTTAGTGGAGACATTCAGTATCTCAGTGTGAACTGAATTAGCTAGGACGTAGCCTTATCGTTTCTGTATCAGATTACAAATATTAGATTACCAGTTTACCAACTGTTTACCAATTTCTGTGTACGATTTACAGCAACTATATTTATTGTTTCCCATGGCACTTTACGTTTGTATCTTTGTTTTAAAATGATGTAACTCTCATTTTGTGTTTAGGTCTTATTTATTTACAGAATGTGGGAAAGGGATAGTTAACGCTGAACCACAGAAAGTGGTGGCTTTACAGTGTCACTGTACAGGAAATCACATAGCATTTCTAAATTACACATAGTTCAAGTATAAACTGGGATGGTATCCTAACAGCTGTATTCTTGTGATATATTTGCCTTGCTGGACATCGCTTGTACTTACATGTACTAAATAAATAAATGTAAATAATTACTTTAGATAAGATACAAGGTAGAACCTATGTTCTACATTGTGTTAATACTAGTTCATGTGTAACTTTGGAATAGTTTTTGCAAAATAATTGTAAGTGCAATATTATTGAAATCTTGTCTAATTTATTTGTCATTATTTGCATGTAATGTTTATGTGACGTCTGTTAGTGCATGCAGCAAAGTGGTCGAGTGGGCGGCATGATTGCTTCACACCTCCAGGGTTGGGGGTTTGACTTCTGCCTCCACCGTGTGGTTGCATGTTCTTCCTGCTCTGCGTGGGTTTCCTACAGGTATTTCAGCTTCCCCATGCAGTCCAAACACATACAGCTGGGCTAACTAGCATATTGAAATTCACCACAGAGTATTATTGTGTATGTATATATATATATATATATATATATATATATATATAAGGTTTATATTACATCGTGGGGACCATTTTCCAGGTCCCCACAAAGATCTGTGAATGCAATCAAAAAACAAAAAATGCCAAGAGTCTCATATTTTGCTTGATTACTTATGGTTATGGTTAGGGCTGGGTAGGGGTTAAGGCCGTTATGTTGGGATTAGAGTTTTCCCTATAGGAATGAATGAGTCCCCATAAAGATATAATTACAAACGTGTGTGTGTGTGTGTGTGTGTGTGTGTGTGTGTGTGTGAGGCCGGTGATGGACTGGCACATCATCCAGTTTGTCCCCTGACCTGTATCCTGTAATGGTCTGGCATCCCATCCAGGATGTACACCAGCCTCGTAATGAAATAAACAATCTGATCCCCATGATGAAATGAAAAGAATTAAAAATATGCATAACTATGTGTCCATGTGACCATGTACTAGATAAGTGTCAGATCACATCATTTTTAAAGCTCATGTGATCATCAGAGACTCCCAATCTGTACAGAACATTTCAGTACTACCCAGACTGCACCCTTGTTCAGATTAATCACTTCAGCCACTGCCTCAAATGAAAAAACTGTCTGCGAACATTCCAAATTAAATTTAAGCACAAAACAGTGCATGATTTATTTTTTCTTAATTTCAATTCATTTGGAAGTAAATGTAACTATAAACATAACCCTAAACCCTAACACTAACACGTAACCCTAACCCTAACATTAACACCTAACCCTAACCCATAACTTTCATCCCAACCCCAACCACTAACCCTAATCTACATACACAGTGGTTCCAGAATACGAAACTCCAAGAAAGAACCTTTACAGTACATTGTCTCGTCAGCGAATTTTTGGATACCTCTGCTTTAACTTTGTATAGAATGAGTGGTTGCTCAGGGAGTCCTGAATGGGGCACATTACCTGCATTGTGGATGGGTGTCAGTTAGGGCACTATGGCCATGTGGGGCATTTCCCTGAGGGGGATCAGGCTCACAGGATCTTCACTGCTGAGGACCCGAGCAGCTGGACCAGGCCATGGGGACGTCCACGTACCACCTGGCTGTGGCAGATCGATGGGCATTTTCTGAGGGTGGTACTGGACCACATGTTGGCCTTGGTTGCTAACTGGGATCCTGAGTTATTTTATTGTGTGGTGGGCGTGGCAACGTGCTGTACCAGTACATGCTCACAAACCCCACCTGAGCTGTGATAGGAGGAATTCACGATGCAAGGTAATGCGCCATGGATAGAAATTTAGCATAATGTGTATATGTATTTTCCTGCATTTCCTGCATGAATTTCCTGATGCCATCAACTGCACCATTAAATAAAATATTAGCTGTGGATGAGGTTAAGACAAGCCAGCTCCTCTGCAGCCAGCTCCCTTTTCCTATTACACAGGTCACAAAATATCATGGCTTGGAAATGGGGACGAATCTATCTGGGTACCTGTGGATGCCGATTACCATGACGACGGCTGACAGACATGTTTTCTTGATTGATAACCATTCTTTTTAAGTTAGCACCAGACACAAGGCAAAACAAGCATCCAGAGTGTCAACAATTAGATAGAAGATAGAAAGTATAAGGCAAACGGTTTGTGCCTTTTGTTAATTTTCAGTTCAGAAATGAAAATAGCTTCACTGGACAAGGCTGCATCAAGAGAAAGCTTTGCTACTTCAAATTATATTAAACATTTGGGAACTAAGGAAACCAATTGCTGGAGTTTAGAGAATGAAATGTTGTCCTGTAATTGCTTGATATAGGATTTCAACTGCTCAACAGTTTGGGATCTCCTTGTCATATTTTACACGTATATGTTACATGTTGCACCAAATGTTTTCAGCTGGTGACAGGTCTGGACTGCAGGCAGGCCAGTCTAGCACCTGGACTCTTATACTATGGAGCCATGCTGTTGTAATACATACAGAATGCATTTGGCATTTTTTGGTTGAAATATCCAAGACCCTCTCTGTAAAAGATGCTGTCTGGATGGCAGCATATGTTGCTCCTAAACCTGTATATATCATTCAGCATTAATGGTGCCTTCCTAGAAGTGCAAGCTACCCAAGCCTTCGGCACTAAGGCCAGCCCACACCATCACGGATGCTGGCTTTCGAACTGTCCACTGATAACAAGCTGGGTGGTCCCTCTCCTCTTTAGCCTGGATGATGCTGCGTCCATGATTTCCAAAAAGGATTTGAAATTTTGATTTGTCAGACCATAGGACAGTTTTCCATTTTGCCTCAGTCCATCTTACATGAGCTCAGGCCCAGAGAAGTCAGCGGCATTTCTTGATCATCTCAAGATATGGTTTCTTCTTTGCATGGTAGAGTTTCATCTTGCATTTGTGGATGCAGCTATGAATTGTGTTCACAGACAATAAGTTTTGGAAGTGTTCTTGAGCCAAAGCATTGATTTCCTCTATGGAATTGTGTCTGTTTTTAATGCAGTGCTGACTGAGGACCTGAACATCACAGCTATCCAATATTAGTTTTCAGCCTTTGCATACAAAGATTTCTACGCATTCTCTGAATCTTTCAATGCTATTATGTACCGTACATGAAATTCCCAAATTCTTTACAATATTTAATTGAGGAACAATATTCTTAAATTGTTGCACTACTTGCCCACACAGTCTTTCACAGAGTGGTGAACCTCTCCCCATCTTCACTGCACAGAGACTCACTGGGAGGATCTCTTTATAAAGATTAGTTGTGAGATATTCAATGACACAAAGTCAAACCAGTGGAGAGACTGTCAGTTTAGCTTAGGATTAGTAGTTGAGGTTGGGACAAGAGTCTTTTGTTTTAGCATTACATAATTTTTCCAGTCGTTTGTTGCCCCTGTCCCAACTTTTTTGAAACATGTTGCTGGCAAAAAATTCAAATCAAGCATATATTTGTCATAAAACAATAGCATTTTTCAGTGATTTGACATGTTGTCTTTATATGATGTTCTATTTTCAATTAAATATGGATTTATATGATTTGTAAATCATTGCATTCTGTTTTTATTTGCATTTTATATAGCGCCCCTTTTTTTTGGAAACAGGGCTGTATGTTGTTGTTCACTATTATGTTATTTGCTTTTTTTTGTTCTTTATTATATGCTGCTTGAGTCAGCAGGGAGGTACACAAGCATAGATCACTGTGTCACTCATATGACAATAAAGCTTTGAAATTCTTGAATCCTGAATAACTGTGCCTTAGAACAAACAGTACATAATGTTTCCCAATTTTTTATAAGCACAGCAACTTTTTTCAATATCCAGCCACAGTGCATGTGCAGCATCTAATTTTACAATGATCACAATCACTATCGAGTCCCATATATGATAGCAAGGGAATCTTACACTGGTGCATTAAGAATTATTTTATGTATACATTGAATTATGTCATTTATTATGATGGCTTATTTGTCATGATTTATGAACCATCACTTCAGATTTGTTTTCAATTAAAAATGACATATTTGTAAAGATATATATTTAGTATGTTTGGGGGAAAATGTCAGTATTTCAAATCTTTACATTTAACTCTAAATTGGAAATGCAGCTAAATGCATTTATTTTGGGTTTATTTAATTTTTCTATCTATAATAGTTTTAGAACCATTTTACTCACAAAGCATTTTCTTTCCATAATGCTGATAGCTTATTTCTTAATACTTTGATTTTACTTGCCCTCAAACCTGATCATTCCTTATTAACCTAAAAAGCACAACATTTCTAGGCACTCCATAATGGGAGGTTAAGGCTTTTTTTATAAAGATACACCAGTTTATGAGGTATAACTGCTCATTAATGCAGTCAAATAGCCAATCGTGTGGCTGCACCTGAATACATGCAGAATCACACAGACAGGGCCAGGAGGTTCACTTACTGTGCTTTTAATCATTAGAATCACCAAGACACCAGGTCTAAGTGCTTTTAAACATGGTGTGATAGTTGGTGCCAGACATGGTGGTTCCAGCATCTCAGAAACCGCCTCCTTCCTGCATTACAAGGTCTGTAGTTTACAGAGGACATACTAAACATAAAACATCCAGTCTGGAGCATTTTTGTGGGTGAAAACAGCTTGTTAATGAGACAGGACTTAAAGCTACCAGGAAGGTCACAAGTGCAAAAATGAAAAAAGGTCAATGAAACAGTGGTGTGCGGAAAAGCTTCTAAACTACCAAAAAGAAGCAATGAAGGCAAAAGTGTGTCCTACATGGCATTAGGGAGGTGTATCTAATAAAATTGCTCATACCTATAGCTAGGTGAAGCTAATAATTGGTCACTAATTTGGCATTCTGAGATTAAATAAAACAAATGAGTTGATTCTGAGTGGCAGTTAAGTTGATTTGGTTCCTCTTAGTAATTTGTGGTCATTAAAGATTTAAATTCCATCTTGGAATAGAATGTTGTTGCAGTCATATGCATATCTGGCAGAAATTTTCCTTAATCTGGCAGAAAAGCACATGCCAGTACCTTGGGGGCTTCCTATATAAAAAATAAAACTGCAGATTTGTCAGTAGTTTAGCTTTTTCAAATATTAAAAACAGCCTTAAAACAAGATTGGCTGTCGACTTCAGACAATATAGCCCAATATCACTGTACTATTTATCACATATCCAACAATCAATAAATCAGTCATTCTTTATTTAGAGAAGTGCATTTTTACAAGCAAGTTTCTTACAAGGTGCTTTGGCACATTTTGGGAATGTAATACACCGGAAAACTCATAGAAAGATAATATTGAGAAAAACTGAAATTTATCCCCAGACTCTTTAAAGAAGCTTAATGATGTTCTTGATGAACTAGATCAATAAAAACTACAAATGACAATTGTAAGTGTAAACTGGGTATGAAGTTATTGTCTGGTAATACAGCAGTTAGAGGCTGTTAATGCAAGTTTTAAAATCAGCCAATGATCAAAAATGTATTATAACTTAATACAACTGACTGGCATGTACTTCGCCATTGTCAATTCACAATAGACAAGTACATTTTTACTCACTTATTAATTTGTCCATCATTGGTTGCCTTTACTCCCGCGACCCAATAGGATAAAGCGGGTTGGAAAATGGATGGATGGATGGTTGCCTTTACTGAGACTACATTGAAAGAGTTTCTAATGAAAACATTTGACTGTATTACATTCTTTATATCTGTTATAACCGCTGTCCGGCGAGAAGGCAGGAAGCAGCGAAATACAAGGCAGGCAGACGAGAATCCAAAAGCATCCATCCATCCATTATCTCCCGCTGAATCTGAGGTCGGGTCGCGGGGGCTGCAGTCTCAGCAGGGAAACCCAGACTTCCCTCTCCCTGGCCGCTTCATCCAGCTCCTCTGGGGGAATCCCGAGGCGTTCCCAGGCCAGCCAGGAGACATATTCTCTCCAGCGTGTCCTGGGCCTTCCCCGGGGCCTCCTCCCAGTGGGACATGCCCGGAACACCTCACCAGGGAGGCATCCAGGAGGCATCCTAATCAG
>JAODJW010000106.1:31675071-31710534 GCA_026777045.1 Hyperopisus bebe
TATCGGGGAATACGGGGTTTAATTACAGGTAAGGCAGGCAAAGCGCAGACGGACAATACAATGACCGGACTGGGGAAGCAAACTGAAATGCGGACGAAATACAGAGGACTAATGGCAACAACCAGAAACAGCTGATCACATGGGCATCCCACACGGGGTTTAACGAGGGGGCGTGGCACACAGAAGGAGCGGACGATCGGGGCAGGACACATCGTGTGTTTTAACTTTACACATTCTTTGGGTACATTTATTTTCTTACTTTAAAAATTACTGTTTTGATAAGTGTGCTTAGATGTGTTTAATACAGTATATGCTTTTCTTGTTTTGTCCGGTTCATTTTGTGTTTAAATGCTTACACCAAAATTTTTTTTTTTTTTTTTTTTTTTTTTATTTTTTGGGAGCCGGGAACCAATTAATTGGTTTTCCATTATTTCTTATGGGGAAAAGTCAATCAGAACTCGAACTTTTTAGAGTTCTGAACAGATTAATTTTGAGTTCTGAGGTACCACTGTGTGTATATATATATAAGATATATACACATCGTTAAGAAAACAGTGCACTACTTAGCAGATTTTGGTAGATTGCAAAGAGGTTTGCTGTCTTGCTTTATCACTGGCTGGTGCTTTCTTTGGGTGTTGAACTAAAGACTCCTCCAGAATACACAAGCATTGAGGCTGTGGTTTGTTCCCTGGAAGCATCTGTTTTCAGACATCTTGGATAATACTGATGACACCACACTTGCTGTTTGTAACTGGTTATATTTACCAGAGGGTAATCACGGGATCTTGCATCAGCTCTGCGTCTCTTACTCATAGGTGTTTCTGCCCAATACCCATTAATGATCCACAGACTAGACAGCAACTCTGTTTCTGACATGTTCTCCTGGGGTGCATTTTCTGTTTAAAATGACTTCCCTGAAGTTGAAAGCAGAGGTGCACATACCTACAAAAGACCTTCATGTAAAGAAAGCTTAGTTCTTCCCTTTAGGAGTCAATCAGCATTTTCTTTTCCTTTTTAATGTCACTGTTTAAGCATTTATTTCTCCAAAGGAAACATTGATCATTCAGCTCCATCAGACACTGGCCGTCCTTTACACCACCCAGCATTCTGCTGGCAGGCGAGACCGAGGTCAGCTTGTCCCTCAGGCCACAGAAGATGCTCCTTAATCAGACCTCCTGACTGTTGCTCTTCTGCAGAAACTCCTGACTCATCTAAAAACTCTCCAAATTTTTAGTGAAATTTATCAGACACAGCCACTTGACAGAATTGTCTTTGATTTCCGCTTGCATTTTTTTTTTGTTTGAATGTCTTTTGTAGATCGTTCTAATACTGTATATAACTGTAGTTTGATTTACTGTGTGTGTTATTGGTTTTTCAGCTATTAGTATATTTTTCAGTTATCCAGATGTTGTGTTTTGGGTATAAAAGCAGAAACCTGCTCTTCTAAGGCGTTTTTGTACCTCCAGTCCCATGTAGTAAATATGCATATAATGTACTCAGGCCATTAACAACCTGCTCTTCCAGATTTGAAAACCTGATTTTTATAGTTTTACATATGGGGATAATTATAGTGATTTTCATACAGTTTCTACAGGTTGCAGGAGTGTACGTTTTATAAAGCAAATGTCTTACATCGGTGTAGTTTGCTGCTGTTATATAAAAGAAACAACCTGGCAATCTGTTCTTAAAGCCTTCACCTATCTCAGTTTGTACGTTGTTTTGTTTTCCTAAATTGCAGAATGTGTTGCAGATGTTATTGTGACAGTTGTCTGTAATGCACTTTAAAGGATTTAAATTTTCCAGGTAGACTATCAAAGGGAGGCTTTGCCGGACAGACCCATGCAGCTTGTTCAATTAGGGATCTCTCAGATATGTGTTTGAAAGCTGCCTATGATAAACCTGCAGTTTTTCTGGCTGTGCTTATTTTAGTAGCCAGGTGTTCCATTTTTACACCTCAGTGTGGAATAATCAAACTCTGTGGGATCTGCAGCGGCTTTGGCACGCTGCAGACTGGGATTGCAGTGTTTTCCCGGCCCAGTGTACCCTCTGCTTGGCACGGGTCGACTCCGGAGATGACTGTTGGAGAGATGCAAGCATGACTAAGCAGTGGCACAACCTGCCTCAGCATTGCTGTGGACTGGAACCGTGAATAAGAGGCAAAAATTGAAAAATAGAGGACTCATTCATTTTGGCAGTGTAGAGGGTACGTAGAGTGTTTTTGTTAAGGGGGTAGAAAAGGGGGGGAAAATGTATTGATTGTTTGCATTGTATGTGCACATCCTTGTTCTTTTCAATATAAATATTGCTAGAAAAAAAAACAGAGGACACGTTCCCATTTTTGGAGGGCATTCATGACTCGAGGCTGGTCTTTACACATTTCCTTGTCCGCAGTTTATTGAACCAGTAGCCAGCACCTCCCCCCCCCGACAAAGGTATACTTTAATTTAGCATTTAAAAGGTAACAAATTTTTTTTGTGAAGCGCCTGTGCAGCAGCGTCGCATTAACACGGGCCCTTTTGCTGCGATGCTTTTCTCCATCTTCCTGTTGGCCTGCCACTTGTTAATATTGCACGTCTATCTGTCTGACACTAGGATGACGCGAGTGGCCGATACTTGTTTTTCTGCAGGTCGCCGGAGTTATTTTCAGGGGCCTTTAATGAAAGCGGTCATTCGCTTACGCAGCCGCTGCCATCCTGCCACACACTCTGTGCCCCGTTCATCATTCCCTTTATGCTGTTTTTTGCTTAGCGTGTTGATTTCCCGGGGCCTGGCTTCTGGTCAGGCGATGGAATCCGACTATTGCTGCTGAATGTCTGTCTGCAATGGGAGATTTTGTTTACCATCCTGACTCATCTCCCCCAAACAAACAAGGGGCTAACTTCCATCCAAGGGATGTAAAGGCCGTCTTTGATGCACTCTGGGCCCAGATAAAGGTCACCAATAAGCCGCCCTCTGGCCGCTGTTGAGCCTGTTTGCTGGGTGTGTGCTGTTATTTCTCCTGTAATGCAAGTTTCATTTTTAACAGAACACAAATGCTTCTGCATGACAGCATGACTGTTGGGAAAGTGGCTTTGCAGCTAATTTGTGTCTGGATACTAAATCAAAAATGTCAAATGTTCCCTGTGTATGTAAAGCTTGTGGTTTTTTTGACAACTTTGAATATTTACCATTTTGAGGACCACTTCTTTTTTTGTTTTCTTTTTAAGTATGTTTAAGTTGTTAAACTTGGTAGTGCAGAAGGTGAATGTCTAGATGCATGGGGATGGAGTTGGTGCACATTCTGCACCAGTGCTGGGTGTTTGGATATAGGTGTGGCTACACTACAGTCCTGCTCGCATCAAAGACAGAGTGAGCACGGGAGAGTGTTACCGTGAGCTGTGTTGCAGGCTGTGAGCATGATTGTGCAGACACTCTGCTTTCTGTCATATCCTTGATTTATTGTGTAGTGGTCTTTTGGCAGTGGCCCCTCACTGGTGTCATGTGACTTTGCATCTCCTCTCTGGTCTTTTGGCAGTGTCATGTGACTTTGTGTCCCCTGTTTGTGGGGTTCCCTGTTCTCTCTGGAACATACTAGCCTAGATGACTGTAAAGGTGATTGACCCAGCTGCCAGAATTTCGCACATTGCGGGGTGCCTGCCGTCTGTAACCTTATACCGGTGGCTGATAACCATATCAGAATGAGATTCTTGAAAATGTCATCTTTGCTGTTTCAGTGGATGGTTTACTGTGTAGGATGAACTGCTTGTCCTCAGGTCAGGTGCCTTCCTGCCCATTAGGCTGAGATTCAGTTAGTGTTAGGTTGAGATTCAGTTAGTGTTAGGCTGAGGCGTTTTCAAATCATCATTATCTGTATCCACACAGGCGTTTTCACATTATTTACTAACATATTTTCAAACACACTGAAATGAGGGAAAATGTATATGGCTTTGCTATTGACCTACATTGGGCATGTGTGCATCAACACGGTGACCAGCAAGTTTACTTTCTTTTTCCATTATGCAGCTGTCACTATTTAACATGCTGATTAGCCTCATACAAGTCAGCGAGAGGGAAAGTGTCATTGAAAGGAGGTCTGCCCCATCTGCCATTTTGGAATATTGTTTACTTCCGTGTACAGTGACCAGGCGGCCAATCAGACAATGAGAGGGTATAACTATCAGGATCAAATCAGAGGATGGCAATGTGATGAACAGGGATCAATTAGGGTCCAAATTTAGAGTCTGTTTTCAAGTCTCTATTTTCACTCCTGCACACTCGCCACTAAAATGGATCATTGCAGCAGTATACTGCTGTGAAAGGGGTTGCAAAAGTCATATTTGGGGGGGCTGAAAACTCCAAGGTAGTGTGGACAAAAGATGAAAATGGAGACTGATATCTGTGTTTTTAAATTAAAATGTAGCAGTTTGGACGTAGCGTGATAGAAGTCTCTCATCTCTGGATTAGAGAGAACAGTATTGATCTAGTGAGGGGAAATTTCTTTGTCCAGTATCACAGAAAAAGATCAATACAACAAAGGATAATTTAGGTAGAAATGAATACAACAACACATATAAAGTAAAAGCAGACAAATTTGTGTGCAGGGGGAAAAGGGTAATAAAATGAAATTTTAAAAAGAAATGAGAGAGATAATGTACCACTATGGTAAATACAGTGCCGAATGTCCAACTCCTGCATGTTTAAATGAAAACTAGCTGTTCTTAAACCAGATACCAGACTTCGTTTTGCATGGCGGAGGATATCAGCAGCACCACCTGCATTATCAGGGGGAGAAATCCGCTCTGATCTCTGGCCAAATTGTAACACTGCAACATGACCAGTAAAGGGCAGAACTCTAATTGGTTGATGAATTATGTAGGAACAAATTTGAAGGATTCCTTTCACAGAGCTATTGCCAAAGAGATGATAATTCAGTGCCTGGTAGGGGGAATGCAATTGCTCCTTGGTGTTGGGTGGGTTTTACATGCGTCCATTTGTTCCTCCTCCATTTCAGTGTGATCTCCCGGCAGTCAGCCGGCCCTCTTTGGAGACCACCTTCACACACATCTCTTGCAGAGCAGCGCTGGCTTTCCAGCTCATTCTTAAGCTCGCAAATCAATAACGCAGAGATGTGCAGCTTGCATTCAAATCAAGGGGTCGGTTTGTGATGAGCTCTTGGCCTTTTGAACATTTCTTTGCATTTCTGAACAGGATGTTCCGAGTCTGTCAGGCACTGCCTCACCTATGACACAAAGTAAGCGGGTTTTTAAAAAACAAAGCCTTTAATTCACACTGTGCTTAAAACGAGACCTCAGCGGGTGTTTTCTGTCTGTGCTGTATTTTGAATGTCGTCTTTGCTGCGGTGACGTCTTACTACTGGGGGTTTGCAGGTGCACAGAAGGCAGGTCATTAGCAGGGAGGGTCAGCAGAGCTTCTAGTGTTGTGCTGCTGCATTAGGGGGCATTTTTAGTCCCCTCTATTACTTTCTCGTGGCTGAGTGACCTCAGGACTTGGCCAGTGCTGAACGCGCTCAGTCCCTCTTCCTTGATTGACTGTCATTCTTGCCAAGTTGCTGCAGTTCTCCTGCAGGTTAAAGCCATCGTCTGAATCCAGCCGTTGGCAAACAAAGGCCCAGTGGTGGGTGACTCTGCCATTACCTGTGATACTGACAGATATCAGTGTTCGTGAGAGATTCATCTGCATTTCGCATGCTATCGTTGATTAATACTCTTACTGAATGATAAGCTTATTTGCATGTACCCCAAAGCTGTTTGTACCCTACATCTGGTTGTCTTACCTTTACTTATTTCTACATGCTTATTTCTTCATTGCTGCTGTTTTTTCTATTTTCTCATTTCTTATTTCTTTATTTCATTTTAATTCATTTTTTTTTAGTCTTGACTGTGTGTTTGTTTATATGCTCGCTATCACTACCTGCACCAAAACAAATTTTTTGTACTTTTCCTACTTAAATGAAAGGATTCTGATTCTTATCAATTAATAAACAAATTGTACTGGTGAAGATTTTGGGAGTTTAAATCCATTTAAATTTTTTAGTATTTAGCTTTGTGGAGATGTTAGTAGACTTCCTAATTTTGGATGACATGTTTGAATCTGTCGGAGGGGGGCGGTGGTGAGATTGTTGGAATGTTCTCAAGCGTAGCGTATCTTCTGGCTCTCGTTATACTTTGTAAACTGCCTGGACTCCAGATATAATTGAGAAGTCTGTAGCTTACAATATGTTAACATCAAGGGTGGGTTTGTTTCTGGGGCCACAGTCAAAAGGTCACTTGGGAAGGGGAAGAAACAAACTTGGTAGTGTAGAACTCATCTCCTGTTGGGGGGCAAAGCTCGAATAACTGGACAGCACAGCACAGGTTAGTATACGCCGGTGGATGGATAGGCATGGTTTAATATTGACACGGGCTAAATGCAGAGCATAGAGCTGGTATAAAAGCTTGTGGTTCTGGGCACCAACACACTGGCCCTCCAGGTTCACAGGCATTTTCATAGAAGTTCCGATTTTTCAGCTTAACCATAAGACACTTGTTTTTTGGAAATTGTGGATAACAGTTCAATAAGGAGGGGAAGCAGGCAGGTTTCTGCTAGATCCAGGCAGTAGATCGATATGTGAAAGGGCTTGAATTCAGCCTTTGCAGCCTTTTGATGGGCATTTCCTTAGGCTGCCCATCAGTTTGAGAGGAATGAATAGACGAGATGCGATTAGCCTGGATGCATGGGTGTTGGATGTTTGTGGTGCTTGGAGGAGACCAAGGTCTGCTGAGAAAAAATGGGGTAAACAGAAGTTAAGCTTTACTTGCCATTTGTACAGGTACATTGGAGTGCTGCTGTTCACATATCTCATCTTGTTCTCTATTGGCACACGTGCAGGTGAGAGTGAAGCTTAGAATCCGAGGGCGGGGTGAGTTGTCCATCTAGCACCCCCCACAGCATTTTAGGAGGTTTGGGGCTGTAGTCAGGGGCCCAATGTCCTTGTGACTACAGTGTTGAGTACGGGATTTGAAACAACAACCTTTCAGTTACAGGCACAGAGGCCTATCTCACTGAGCCACACACACGGTGAGAGGTATCGGGGGGGGCATGGGCGATGTTCGGCTTGACCGGAATGACAACCAGCCAGAACCGTGTCTTCACCGAGCCCAGACAGATCTGCGACCGGTCATGTCAGTTGGCTGAATTGCAGTTATACACTTAGGAGAGCTATGATTTAAAAGCCCGGTTAGACTTTACGCCTGTCAGAGCTGAACAGCGATTGTTAGAGTATCCACGTTCTGGCACTGGCAGTTCTGGCCAGTGCTGTGGCTTCCCAACTTTTGGATGAGCTCGGACCGACATGCAACCTCAGTTGCTGGGCCAGATTTCATACGTTACCGCTGGCCTCCACCTTATCAACCCCCCCCACCCCCAACAGTGCCTGTCCTCTCCCATCAGCAGACATGCTGGAGATGTTTTTTGTGCAGTTGGGTAAAAGTACCTCTCTCCTTACAGGGTGGTGTTGTGGTGGATGCAAGTGACCATCTCTGTTATTTCCCGAGCAGGGCTTAAATTTTAACGAAGTGAATTGCTTAGAACACGCCCTCAGTGGCTGACAGGTTTCGTCCCGCTTGTGATTCTCCCATAACGGCTTTGCGAGGCCAATGTGTGATGATGCTGCTCAATCTCTCGCTGGTGGGGCGGGAGGGGGGGGTGTTTTCCCTCCTGCACCCCGCGAGTGTGACACGCTTGTCTGCTTTCTCCCCTAGCCGTGTGTTTCCAGGCTGTTCTGACTGCCGCTACTGTCACGTTCTGTGAAGTGCGCTTCCTTTCCATTCCGAGAATGAGCTGATCCTGACAAATTAGCATCAGTGTGTTTTTCCACCTGCAAACAACAAAGTTTTTAGGGTATGGGTCTACGTGGAAGAACGTGTGGCTCTGTGGGTTGGGATTCATGATCAGGTGGTCGCCTGTTCAGATCTTGCCCTGCAGAGTGATGTAACCATTGGGTCCCTGTGCAAGGCCCTTAGTCCCAGCAGCAAATGTTTTGTGGTTACAAAAACGTACACTGCTGTGTGTAAAAGTGTCTGCCAAATAAATAAAATGTAAATGTATTCAATTCTCCATTCACCCATCTGTCGGTTTTGTTGTGAGTTTGGCAGTTTCAGTGAGGTACTGGTTGGTCGGGACATAGGCACTGCGCTAGGGCCTAGGTGCAGGGCCATCACTGTTAACGGGGGGGTGTACAAAAAGCGCTGGTGCTACATTTAGGGCCCCCCCCCCCCCCCCCAGACTGTGAAGGTGTGAAGTGGTTCATTTCTGAGAGTTAATTTACTTAGCTAATTAATATTAAAATGACTGACGTGCTAATTGATTTTGAAAATGTAGCATAATAAATGGTGTACTGCATCTTGGCTGTATGATCCTCTTAAAACAATCTGAATAATGAGTACCGTGACCCAGAACCCTCATCTGTCTGTCTTCATTTGGATTCTAAGCTTAAAAGCAGCCGTCTTTTTTTTCATTGCAAAACATATAAAACCTGGATAAAGCTTTAGAAATGTAATTGCTGGATTAGTAAACATTTTTGTGCAATAGAAGTCTGTCGTTTCCAGTGCTGAGCTCAACCTAAAAAACCTAAAATAACGTGGCGTTTTTTGTTTTTTTTTTGGTATATATTGTCGGACACTTGTATTCAAAGAATATATTATAAAAGTAATTCTCCAAATGCAAGGTGACCATACCTGCATTAGTTTTGATATTCTGGGAAGTCAGATATTCTGTTCTGTGCTTTTAAATTAAAAGTAACGATTTTCTTTACACACCGGGTTACTCCCTCCCCACTGTATACAGTGTACAGAAAAACGACTCGTCATGCAGCAAATCCATGCCTTCAATTCCAGTAGATTGCCAGGCCATAACATGCTAACACAGACCAGTCAGTTCCCATTCATACCAGGCTTTGGTAAAATCTCGGCAGTCTACCAGCTATTTATTTTTATGAGAAGGACATTAAAACTAGTCCCAGCCTGTTGGCATTTTGTCAGCCTGGATATCGGTTAGACATTGTTCGTGTTTGCTGTAGTCACTAAGCTTCTGAAATATGCTGCCTTATGTTAATTGTTCTGTAAAGTGTTGTATTTTTGGGGTATGATTAATCTGTATTTGAACCTGCAAGAACTGAACAGATTTTGGAATGACTCAGTGTTTTACTTCTCAGCCGGATTTTCCAGTCTAAATAGCCAGGTGCTTTAGGACCTTGGTTTCTTAATATAAAGGTGTGAAAAGGTGCTTGAGAATGTAGATCTCATAGATCATAGCAGAAGTGCTATCACCAAATATGTTGCAATTAGGTACAAACTTAAATTCTGGTAAGACAAAGATCTATAGTCATAGCAACAAATCCATTAGCTGTCTGCAGGAATTGAATTGCCTAAATTGGTGATCAGTATGCACCATAGCTTTTTCTGTGTCAGGTGCTCTGCTGTGTTTGTTGCTTAATGTCATACTAGTAGTAGACTCCAACTACAACTGAAAATTGATAAAGTTGCTATTGACATGACAGATTCATCTGTACCACTTTGATCCCTTCATACTATCTTATTGGCCACATGTACCTGCCGTGGGTTTCGTTTTTTCAACATTTTCCCCTCTTTCTCCTTAGTCCTATAATGTAGTAATAATAGATTACATTAATATAGCGCCTTTCACAAACCCAGGGTCGCTTTTCACGAAGGAGAAGGAAAGATAATTAACATCCAAGTAGTTCAGGAAGATAAATGTTCATTAAACAGGAAGGTCTTTAAGTAAGAATTAAAAGCAGAGAATGAAGAACAGCCAGGGAGAGACTGAGGTGGAGAAACTCGGTATGGGGGCAACGTCACTGAATGACTTGCCACCCATAGTGAGAAGCCTGGTGCGAGGGATAAGGAGCAGATTACCGCTAGATGACTGGAGAGAGCGAGGGGGAGAGTAAGGGGTCAGGAGATCAATGAGTTAAGGGCGTGCAAGGCTATGTAGTGCCTTCAAGGTGAGTAATAGGATGTTGAATACAGGACAGAAAGTGTTACAGTGAGAGAATGGGACGATGCAAGTGGAATACTTGCTGTGGGCGAGGACTCGCAGCAGATTTCTGAATAAAATTAAGCTTTGTAGCAGGAGGGCCAATGAAAAAGAAATTACGGTAGGTATTATGGGACATATTGAAAGCATGAACCAGAGTCTGCATTAATAGCGAGAAATGACCGAAGGAAAGCAATATTAACGAGCGGTCGAATGCAAAGTGTCCCAGCTAGCTTAGAAAAATTCTGCTCCCTTAAATGTTATGCAACTTGGGCTCAGTAGCACTACCTTCTAATCTGAGCAGTTTCAGATTTTATCGCCCATATTTGATTTATTTGTCGCGCTGGGCTTGAAACAGAGAGCCCTCATCGCAGCTGTGTAACACGTAAGCCAAACACCGTTTCCCTGCCATTGTCGGAGGGCATCTGCAAGTACAGATTGTCAGATCTCTACAGAAAGAGTCACTGCAGAGAGAGATGGTGGTCATGGGGACTGCATTTGTATTTTAGAAGCTGGGCAACATTAAGCCTGTCACACTGTCATGTTGACATGTTGTAACTGGTAGCCTGTTCAATGGCCAGTCAATGAAGGTAGCCCTCTGGCATACTTCGCTTGTTTGTTTAGTGAGCATCAATGGAGACACGGTGACTTTTTCAGGCATTAGTGATGAGAAAAACAGGAATGAAGCAGTTTGTGGGTCCTTGGTATAATAATGGTGGTTTGCCGATAGTGATGGTATTTTGATGACTCCTAAACTGCGTTATTTTAATGAGGGACGTAGGAGTACATAACTGTGCCACACAAATTAAGTTCCTTATGTGACGTTCTGAGAGAAGGGCTGGTCAAGGGTGACACCACTTATTCTTGACGGTCTGTGGGGATATTTCACGCCCTTTTGTTGTCTTTATAATTCGGAGGAAGAGGTTTCCAAATTTGCCTGAGCTTTGCCAGGTTTTTGAGGAAGTGTGACAAGGGATCTGATTTTAGGGCAGCCTGGTGTTTGGGATAAATGAGACTGCAGCCAATGGTGTATTAAGCTTTACTGCTATCAGGCCTTTCTTTCAGTGTTTATCCCATGAGTCATTTGTCGATTTTAAAAAGACTTGAGTCTGTAAAGCCACTGAGAGGTGGGAAGCGAGCTGCTAACAATGGAAACATGCCGCGTGCTTTTGTGCTCTAATCTCTTAGTGTTTTCTGCACTGAATCTCATGCGAGCTACTTTCCATATGTACATATACACACCTAAAACAGTCAGCAGTACCCTGGTGAATGTTTAAAAATTGCTTAAAGTAGCCGCTAGGGCTGTACAGGGACTTTAAATGCCTTTCTTAGCAAAAGCAGGGAAGAAGCTAATCACAGGAGCATGATTTGTTTAACCTTCAGCTGTGCTGCAATTATGGTCTCCTGTGCGGTCTGCTCCTATGCCTCTGCTAAGAAAGAAGTGAAAAAATTAATTGTGGTGGCTAAACTAGCAGCTATATGGGTAATAGGGGTGCTAGCATGCGTACTTCATAGGGAAGGGGACTCTGCACTGGGAGCTGTTGGGGTGCTAGCATGCGTACTTCCTAGGGAAGGGGACTCTGCACTAGGAACCGTTGGGGTGCTAGCATGTGCATTTCTTAGGGAAGGGGGCTCTGCACTAGGAACCGTTGGGGTGCTAGCATGCGCACTTCATAGGGAAGGGGACTCTGCACTAGGAGCCGTTGGGGTGCTAGCATGCGCACTTCATAGGGAAGGGGACTCTGCACTAGGAGCCGTTGGGGTGCTAGCATGCGTACTTCATAGGGAAGGGGACTCTGCACTAGGAGCCGTTGGGGTGCTAGTACGTGCATTTCTTAGGGAAGGGGACTCTGCACTAGGAGCTGTTGGGGTGCTAGCATGCATGGGTCATAGGGAAGGAGCTCTTTGCACTGTTCACCGTGGCTGTGAACTTGTTGAGATTCTGACGGTTTCCCTAGCAGAAACAGATGGTCCTGAGACAATTGTGTTGCAGATTGGGATGTGAGAGCTCCGGGTCCCTTAAATAAGAAACTATCCCCTGGGAAATCTAATGGTGAAGATGCCAATAACCAGAAATACAGTAGGCTGTTTATTGGGAGATATTTTTCAAAACTGCTTGCTTTGCCTTCTCGTTCCAGAGCATGGAAAATGGATTAATTTTTGACAGCGTGCTGTATGTTTTTGTTAGTGAGCCATTGTTCAGTCTGTTCTTTCTCTTCCATCACTTTGCCTGTGGACATTGTACTGTTGCATGCAACTTGCTAATTGCTTTGTGTAATACATCAGGTATTGTTTCCAAATGCATATTAATTTCCTTTGCCGAATCGGAGAAATAAACTCCCCTGGTATGTTACTTTGGAAGAATATTCAGGTATTTTTAATTTGAGATGGCTGCTGAATGCATGTTTTTTGTTTTTTTTTTTTTTTTTTTCTCTCTACCAGACTGTGCAACACTAAAGTAACTGATTATTGTATTAGAAAATAATAGTGCTATGCATGACAATGTCTGTAGATGAAAATATCAAATATTTTGCTTGGCATGACATTCAAAGGCAACCTGTGTTTAACATCACTTGAGTGCACTGACGCAAGCATACACTATATGGACAAAAGTATTGGGCCTGGCCATTACACCTACAGGAACTTGCGCGATATCCCATTCTTAATCCATAGGCATCAGTATGGGCTTGGTCCCCCCATCGCTATAACAGCTGCCACTCTTCTGTGAAGGCTTTTCACAAGATTTTGGAGTGTCTGGGGCAATTTTTGATTGTTTATCCAGAAGAGCATTTGTCAGCCATGTAAACCCATCCATAAAGCTCCCAGTGCAGTTTTTTGTGCTGAGGTTAATGCCAGAGGAAGTCTGTAACTCCTCGAGTTATCGAGTCAACATAGCGGTAGTGACTTATGCACTGTCCACCTCAGCACTCGGCGACCCGCTCTGTTAATTTACCTGATGATCTGCCACTTCGTTGCTGAGTTTCTGCTGTTCCTCAGCGCTTCCACTTTGCAATATTACCACTTACATTTGAGTGTGGAATCTAGCAGGAAGGAAATTTCACAAACTGGCTTATTGCAAAGGTGACATCCCATGACAGCACCACGCTTGAATTCACTGAGCTCTTCAGAACGACCCATTCTTTCAGAAATGTTTGTAAACCTGACTGCATGGCTAGGTGCTTGGTTTTTATACATCTGTGGCTATGGGTCTGAAGGAAACACCTGAATTCATTGTTTGAGAGTTGTGTCCCAATACTTCTGTCCATATAGTGTATGTTGTTTAGAAGAAATTAACTAGCAGTGTTTTTTGACCTTAGGCAATGTGTTTCTTTTGTCCAGTGGCATGATAAATACAACTTTGACCGGTGCTTTGCTGGTTCTTATCGAGATCTTGAGTGACCAGAGTCCTGTACCTTTTCTAGAACACTCTAGGAAGGAAGAGGAGGTGCATTTGAGCTGGTTTCTTTAACCAGTCATTCTGCAGAAGTCCTGCTCCACCGCCCAGCATGGGAGCTTGTTCATCGCCTTCCATAATGCTGAGTAGATAAGGCTCTAATGACCGTGCAGGTTAACAGTGGCTGCCTCGCACAGTGCAGGTGGGACTGGGAATCCGTGCGCCAACATGCTGTGATTCATGCCTTTATCTTCCTCCCAAGCCAGAGAATCGAAGCCGGTGTGTTACAGCTATCTCAGATTTATCTTGGGAAGCTTATTACATTTTACTAATGTTACCACTTCACTTAAAGCCAGTAATTTATCTTTATTAAAATGGGAATGGCAACTTGATTCATCCTTGTCTGTGTTGTTTGGACCGCCTCTCTCATCCTCTTGCTGTCACAGAGTATCCCCATTTCACAAACCAAAAGCAGGCCATCACATATTAATTCGCGCCTGAAATAATCACGTTCCATGACAGACTTTCATCACCATTGGCGTTTATTTAATTCCCGGGTTATTGTCTTGCATTGAACTGTTGATCGATTTTAAGCATCTCTGTACTTACTGCCTCCTGCCATGATATTAATGTACAGACAGCTCTGCACTGACATAAGTAATTTGTTCCATAAACCTAACGCATGTCAGTTTTTGCACAAGTCAGATTTACCTTCTCATGCCATTCAAGATGCCTTTTAGTGAAAAGACACAAGCCAAAAATATACTACTAATATGGACCAAAGAATACAAATAAAGGAAATTTACTTGTAGCTGTATGATCCTCTTAGCAGATATTTTTTGTGCAAGTCCTGATTTTCCTGAGGCAGTTTTACTTAAGTTGCATCACTTGTATGTCACCTGTACACAGTCTTTAAGGAAGAAAAGCGCCACTGTTTCCCCTGTTATAGGATCTGCAAACAAGAATATACGCAGCTAAAGTATACTGGGTAGGGGCCCCATTCAGTCACGCATTGCTGTGTGGTGGTGACACATTACGGAACGTGAATAAAAAAATCACATCTGCTTTTAATTGCTTTCCGGAATGTGTCACTGAGAACTTTAATCAAATCCTCCGGCTGTAGTCTGTATTGAAATGGAAATGATGTCCCACTTTTTGATGAGGACCTTAGTCATTTTTTCCCCAGCTTAGGGAGGCTGTTTTCTTTCAAAAGATGGGAGACTTTTTCATTCCCCATCAAGTCTTTATTGCCGCGCTCGATGACTGATTCGCCGTTAAGAATGCAGAGGAGTCCCTCCCACTCGGTGCTATTAGTCCGGAGTAACGTAACGAGAGTGGCGTCCATTTTCAAACGCACTCCCATGACAGCCTACCTAGGCAATGCAAAATGTAGACGGCAGAATCAGAATCGGTATGTTGCTTCACCAAATCCAGGATCTTGTTACCCTTGGTGGATCATGGATCAATTCTTTTTATTTATTGTGCAGCACAACAGTTTTCAATTTGCAGATCACCTGGTAACCAAGTCAAAACCGTTATCAGGGATTTAAATTCCCAGAGTGTGGTAACCTCCTGCATCCTGAATTCATTAGGTGACGGATCAGTCTTTCTGACCTGGTTTATGAGTATTCCTTCTACCTCTACCTCTGTGCTGGGTCATCCAGCTTCGTGACGGCATGTCTGATTCTAACACCCCCTCACCAGAAACAATTTGGTAACAATTCAGTCTTTTTGACCTTATTTTTTTCATTGTTAATCGTCAGTGTGGGCCCACAGACAAATATTAAAAACAGTATGTAGGTCAGATGAAGGCAGAGATGATGGCCGCCCGCCTCGCGCTTTGCTTCGGAGCGGCCCACCCCCCTCATGTTGCCTCAGACGCTGTCCTTGGCAGCTCCCCTGCAGTGGAGGGGTTTGGTAGCTCAGTTCGGCTATCTGCACCCTCTGGGGGCTTGAATCCCGGCCAGGCGGGGGAGGGGGGGTTAGGGGGGAGGTTGGGGGGGAGGTGGTGCTTGTGAAATCCCATTGGCCTGGCTTGCCAGTGCCTGAGTAAAATGCTCATATGGAATCCCCTGTTTGCTGCCTGGTAACCTGATCCCAAGCAGGATTGCGGCCCCTTCTTTTCCTTCTTGGCACTAATCCTGCACACGGCACCTGGCCTAGATTCAGTGTACAGGCACCACTGACTCCGCTGTTATTATCATAGCGTGTCTCCTTAACAAAGCAGCGTGTGGATGTTCATTAGAGATGGAGTTTCGGAGTGGTGTGGCTTCTTCCCAGCGCACGAGGCTCTCTGTGATTTGCTTGTTTTCACCCTTTTTACTGCTTATGTGGTCTTAGTTTCTCCAGTAACCAGATCCAGACCATCAACATATTCATATTCATTTAACTTTTCAGTTTTCTCTGAACAAGGCAACTGGCAGTTTTTCAAGATTTGTGTGTCTGTCTGTGACTGCGTGTGTCTCTATCTGTGACTGCGTGTGTGTCTGTCTGTGACTGCGTGTGTGTCTGTCTGTGACTGCGTGTGTGTGCCTGTCTATCTGCCTGCTTGCGGTTTTGTATTGCTGCCTCTCTGCCTTTACACTTCCATGTGCTGCTGTCCCACCTGTTTAGTCCGCGTTTTCCCTTTTTCTGCCCCTCTGTCCCTATCATGGGGCTCCAGCCTTGATTTGATTGTGTCCCGCCAGTCTAATTAAAACCCACAGTGACCTCGAACGTTAGTGCCTCTGCTGCCACCCGCTGTGTTTCAGTGGGCTGCGCTGGCTGACAGGCCTCGTTTTGAATGCCCTCTCTGCCTTTTTGTTAAGGGCGCTAAAACGCTTGCTGGCTGATTTAATGTGTGGCAGGAGGTGGATGGTTTTGCATGACTCCGCCGCGGCTGTTGGTGTTGTATTCCACTTCTCTACCCTAAATTTGTTTACTGTGGCTGTTGACCCGTGTAATAAAGCCCGGCTTCAGCGCGATCACGAGATGCATTATGTGAGTTGCGTGGCTGCCATCTGCAATGCCGAAATACCCCCCATTCGGCATTTCTTCTGATTGGTTTGTCGATGCCGTTACCTGCTCCTGATTGGTCTGTGATTAAAGCCACCAGTGACTATAAGGGGTGAAATTGAAGCAATTGGCTCCAGTTCCTGGCTGCTGAGCCACTTGCTTGTTTTTTGTGCATCGCTGGAGTATAAAGTCTCATTTGAATGATGGATGTAATTATTCTCTTATAGTGTCAGAGTTCTGGTGTCAGTGTTACTATACCACTGTCAGCTCAGGGAAAAAGATGCAATGCATGTAACTTGCGACTGAAATTTCTTTTCTCTCTTGTTTTGATTAGTCTGGACGGTCCTTCCCACTATGTAATAATTACATCTACACATTGTCCATACAAAGATGCCCTGTTGCCTTTTTAAATGCTTGTCACTGTTGAAATGTCTTGTATTATAAAATAAAAGGCATATTCTTTAGTTTGAGCATATGTTAGTCATTCTAGTGATGATTAGCTGCCTACGGACGCACATTTTTGTGTGTTATGTAAGCGATCGGCTTAAAAATCAGGACGGGCTTGTGTGGTCCTCGTATTGGCCTGTGTCTGGGCCGAGCGGCTTTCCCTGCGGGGTCTGTATTATGTCGTCAGTGGCTGCCAGCGCTCCGATGGAGTCAAAGGGATCTTTTGGCCAAAATGCTGAGTCATCACTGGAAACCCTGTGGCTTTTTAAAATTTATGCCACCCTGACCAGGATTAGCGGGTGGAAGATGGATAAATGGATGGATTTCAGTACGTGCTTCTCTGGCATAAGATGCGGCACAGTCGCCATCATGGCCCCTCATTGTACCTATACGAAGCACTAAGAAGTGCTAATGCTTTACAACACCTCATTGTGTCGGCGCTCAGGTTGCCATGATGACCTGCAAGGTCATATAGTCATTATGTATATATCTGCCCGTCCCTTTGCGGCTGATTGACATGGTGCCCCAGAACCGGAACGTCGATATGGTGCTGATGTGGCACCGACTCTGGGTTGCTGTCTTATGCACAGGCTGTACTGAGGCTGTCCTGTGTGCTCCTGTGACTCCAGGGAAGCCCGTCTCTGGTTATAAAAATACTCATAAACCAGCACCGTTTGTTTGTTTGTGTGTGTGTGTGGGTCATGTGACCAAATATCCCCCACAACGTGATAAAAACCTGTTATTTTGACATTTTTGGGACTATTTTGTAGGTCCCCACAAAGATCTGTGAATGCAATCAAAAAACTAAAAATGTCAAAAGTCTAGAATTTGTTTGGTTACTTATGGTTAAGGTTAGGGTTGAGTAGGGGTTAAGGTTGTAATTTTTGGGATTAGAGATTTGCCCATGGAAATGAGTGGATGGTCCCCACAAAGAAATGAATACAAACTTGTGTGTGTGTTTGTGTATTTACACATACACAATATTATATGCATACTCATACAAGTGGGTGTGTGTGTAGGGGGGTGGTGACAGTGGGGGTGGGGTACTTTCCCTAAAGTGTTCATTATGGTTCGTTTTTAAGTGTGGGTACTGATGCTGAATGAATGTAAAAGAATATATTTTAAAAAAGAGCAGCAGAGCAGCTGGCAGCAGGGTGATTATCCAGCATCACTGGCATCCTGGGGTTGTTTCTGGGGAGCGGAGTGCTTTAGCAGAGCTGCCCACGGTACAATGGGCCATTTCCATCTCAGAAGTGCAGGCTTCACGCCGTGTTTGGGGTGGGATGCTGAGCTGTACACCCGCTTGACCTTCTTACCTCATGGGTCCATGTCACTGTGGTGATGCTGTTGAAGGGGCGGAGTCTCTCTCAGGCCTTATGCGTCCTAGCGTAGAAGGGGTGGGGTGGTCTTACAGTGACTGCCATTTTGCATTTTTACCTATTCAGTGTTAATATTAAGCATGTTAATATTATATATAAACTCGGTGACAAAAAAAGAAGTAATAGTCCGATTTGGATTTAATTTGGTACACGTACAGACCAGCGATGGGTATGTAAATGATACGATTTCCAAGGAGCTGGCATGTTTAGTTACCAGACACAGAGGACGCCTCATAGACGCATTAGACAGCATCACCAGCACTTGACGGAGTTTGATAGGGGCCGCATTCTGGGTTTCCGTTAACACCAGCGCAGAGACAGCTATGTTGTGAGTGGTGTCATAACCGGGAAGCATGCACTGATGACGAGTCTTACCATGTTCAGCTATGAATCCCGGTTCTGCATTACCACGAATGAACGTCATGTGGACGTATGGCAGCGCCCAGAGAAGAAGTCCAGTCCTACCAATGTTATGGGGAGACACTGGCTTTACTCCTGGCATCATGGTGTGGGGAGCCATAGGGTGTGACTTCAGGTCATCCCTGGTAGTGATTTGGGGACCCTGATGGCACAGCGCTACGTCAGTGACATCCTGCGTCCGCGTGTCTTACCCCTCCTGAGACAGCACCCTGGTACAGTCTTTCAATAAGACAACGCCAGTCCACACATGGCACGTGTGTCTATGGACTGCCTGCGTCATATTGAGGTTCCTCCTGTGACCAGCCAGATTCCCCGATCTTTCCCCAATCGAATGTATGTGGGATCAGCTCGGATGTCAACTCAGACCCAGTGCCAATCTGCAGGATCTCGAGGGCCAGTTACAACAGCTGTGGGCCAACTTGCCGCAGGAGAAGATACAACGGCTGTATGACTCCCTTCCGCACCATATCGCCCGCAGGAGAGGATACAGCGGCTGTACGACTCCCTTCCGCACCATATCGCCCGCAGGAGAGGATACAGCGGCTGTACGACTCCCTTCCGCACCATATCGCCCGCAGGAGAGGATACAGCGGCTGTTCGACTCCCTTCCGCACCATATCGCCGCATGTATTCAGGCCCTTTTTAAATTTTTTTTTCTTTAGAAAATGGTCAGTCCCTGGAGCAACTGGGGTTAAGGGTGTTGGTCAGGTGCCCAGTGAAACATTACTTTGCCGACCCTAGGATGTGAACCAGCAACCTACTAATCACAGGCACAGTGTAATAATCAGTTGCTACACCTCCCTCCCCCCAACTGGAGTATTTTGTGGATCATATTGGGTTCACACATTTATTTATTTATGTATTTATTTATTTTGATTTATTATTATTTATTGATCTGGAAATGCTGGCTACAAACCTCACTCAGTCGTCTTCACTGCGGCAACATAAATCGTCCCACCGTTACCACGTGAGCTTTATTGAATCCTGCAAAGGGCAGAGGATGTTTACAGTGTCTCTGTTCTCATTTTAGTGGCCTCAGAGTCTGATTTATACTTAGATTTTCCTCTACGATTTCCCCGTAAGTGACAGTGGGCCGCGGTGTACACGATGGAGATGCAGAGTGAGCATGCAGCAGCCGTGCGCGACTGATCGTGTTTGTCGGTGCCTTCAGCCGCGGAAGCACAGCTCATTTCCACCCCGTGTTTGTCGGCAGGGCTGGCAGGAGAGCAGTTGTTTCTCAGCCCTGAGAGTCTCCTCACCTTCTCGTCTTTTACGCGCTTCCCGTTCGGTGTGAAGAATAGCACCCTTAAAGGGACACCTTGGGTCTGTGGGAGATCGCCCCCTTTACGGTTTGTGGAAAGGCCACGGCAGCGGTGTGCTCACAGTCAGATTTATATAAATGGGGGAAACTAGGAGGTCAGCTAAGGTAAATGGCACAATTCCGCTGTCTCGCAGACCTCAGAGAGCAGCTTCTGTTTTATGGTAGGTTAGTGGTATGATAGTTTGGCACTCGTCAAGATCAAGTTATTTTAGTAAAAATTCCCTGTATTAATTTTTAATGTAGTTTCTCCTTTGGTTGCTTGGCCCCTGTGAGTAATGATGAGAAAATACAGCTGTTACCGTAGGAAAAGTCTTAAAGCGTCTCTGCCACACTGTCAGCAGAACTGACTGTGTATGTAATCTGTCAAAGATGTCTGTCCTGTCTTTAATCAGATTGGCAGTACTGCACATATAAAATAAATTAAAAGGCACATCTTTAATCAGTTATTTTAAGAATAATGCTGTGGGTGGGAGAGCCACTGAAATCTTGAACTCACGGGCTCTGTCTCGTGGGAGCAGATTAGTGCTTTGTTTCAAGTTTTGCAGACTTATTGTGCTTAAAAGCCATGTGTCAAAAAGGTGATAAGCTGCTAGACGTGTGTGTGTGTGTGAGAAGCACAGATATTACAGAGCCTAGAGATCCATGTCTGCAGGCACATGGGAAACACTAGAACTTTTAAGTTCTAGGGTTTTAATGATAATTGACTAGTTCATTTTAATTTCCATCTCTTTAGCAGATGCTTTTGTTCACCTCGACACAGAGGTGAGGAAAGCTTTGTGTCTGAATGCATGGTCAGCAAAGCTCAGCTGGGGTTAAGGGCTTTGATCAAGAGCACAATGATGATTACTGTGCCAACCATGGGATTTGAACATATGACCTTCTGAACAAAGCAATGGTTCCCTACTCCCCTGAGCTGCACTACCCACTAGTTTGGCCAACTTATAGTTATTTTTAATTTGGTTTTTGCTTTTATGCACCAAATGCAGTCTTTTATATGAGGTTAGTAGATTATAATTCTATTGTCTATAAGGCAGACTATTGTCTGTCTCTTTGCTAATGTTTGGAAAGACTACCTGTCATTTAGAGAGATCTGTAAACCATTTATAGATAACTTTAAATGCATTTGAGATGCATAAATGATTTAGAGGATTGTAAGAGGCCATTACACTTGCAATTCTAATGCAGTATGTCACCGGGCAGCATGGATGAAGTTCTGCTGTGGTTTTCGCTATAAAGTGCTACCTGAAGTATACTGCTGGGCTACACCTGGCAGCAGGGTAGTCAGATACAGGAAGTGATGTCATGCAGCAAAGCAAGCTCACCAGGTAACTGGCGGTCACATACAGGAAGTGATGTCACCGGATATCCAAGTTGCATATATGTAAAGTAAAAAGATATGCTTTAAGTTAGATCCCCTGAGAAAAATATCCAGAAGCGCTTTTTCCCGTTTAATCCATAAACATTTTACCTAATACTCTTTTTGGGACCTAGGGCCTTTTCAGTCGGTACATCTAATGTTGTTAACAGGATGGGATGGGGTGGATTGTTTTTTGGCATACTTTATATGTGGAGTGTACTTTGTTTAAAAGCATCTCATGGTGCATTTTTTGCACTATTTTTCATTATTGCTTATAAAGAAAGTGAGTACAGTGCTCCATTCTGTATGGCTAAATGCATTAAGGAACCTATGAGCAGCCTGTACTGTTGTACTGGGCCTGCCTGCTTTATGGTGATTGGCTGTCCTCTCTGACAAACTTTAGCTTTCTGCTTTTTTTGTCCATCTGTTGCCATCGAGCATTCTGATGACGGAGAATCTCCATCTTCTGTCAGCTTTTTCCACTGCAGGGCTTTGCAGTTTCGTTTGCAGCAGACACCAGAGATAAATTTGCAGCCAGACGGTGACACTGTGTGTACTGCTGGCGTTGATGTTAACTGCAGAGCCAGGACATCCTGCCACAAAATATTCAGATTATTGTGGTTGATAATAGTTTTGGTTCCTGTGGCGGTGGTAGATATTGACTTTCTCCATTTTTAATCTTTGATTCGTTGACCACGATTCATGGTTGAGCTAAATTTCCCACTGCGTTTGTGAAATTAATGCTGATATTGCACATTACTGGTGCCTCACATGAGTGACACCTAAGCAATTTAGTCTTTAAACCTCAAGTGAAGCGTGCTTTGTCATGCCATCCATATATGGCTATAAAGTGGTACAGAATAGCATTCCCCCAGAACCATGGTGCAGCATACAGATGGTAGTGACAGGAGGAGGGTTTGCACACTTATAGTAAACCATGAGTACAGCAGCAGCATAATGGTGTGAAATGAATATAGTGATTGACGATCAATAAATAGATGAATAATAGTCATAATTAAGTTAACCTGACCAGTGCCAGTCCGGTCACTTTAATTTATACCTTATGTCTATATCTAATTTTGTATCCAACTTGCTAAGAAGGGATGTCTAATTAGCTGCTCTGTATTCAGGCTCTTTGTTAATTACCGATGGAAACTTCCCCTTTTAAATCTGCGGCTCCATTGTTATAACCTGTGTGCTTTCCTGCTTACAGGAACCGGTGCCATCGTGTGAAGTAGCTTGCTGCCATACGCTCATAGTTGCCAATGGATTATGAAATTACAGAACTCTGTGTGATAATTACAAAATGTCTTTTTAATAACTGTTACTGTTGTTAATCAGTACCTTTTACCTGTAATTACGTTAATAGGCCTCGTAATTTTGTTACGGTTGGCCTTGTTTTTGAACACCGAGTCTTGCCTGTTTTGCTTGTGTTCTGTTGTGCCTTCTAGCCCGAATCGTGTCTTCCTTCCTGCTTTTTTCCAGCCTGATCCCCAGAGGTGTGGCACAGGCCTCTGTT
Source organism: Hyperopisus bebe (assembly GCA_026777045.1). Taxonomy (NCBI): domain Eukaryota; kingdom Metazoa; phylum Chordata; class Actinopteri; order Osteoglossiformes; family Mormyridae; genus Hyperopisus; species Hyperopisus bebe. The sequence continues at coordinate 31,697,935 of JAODJW010000106.1, forward strand.
TATGGTCTCTGGCTCAGGGACACCCTCGTTGACTTAGCTGCCTACCCAGTTTCAGCTTTCTTATGGCTCTTGGTGACACTTAGTCTGTCAGCATGTGGCAGTAACGTCATCCCTGTTCGGGTCTTTTGGATAGGATCCTGTCAGCCCGTTTTGCTGGAGGGGGTCACAGCGTGGCAGTCACGGAGACGAGGCCGCTGTCATATCTCACCCAGAGGCTGCTTGCACCTGTCACATGCTTGGTGACAGAAAGATGCAAACTCAAAATAAATGTGCAGAGACTGTGTGTATGATGACTTTGGACGTATTTGCTCCCAAATCCAAGGGGAACTGAACGGCATATGATGCCAGCGGTGTCACCTGCTCCCGGATCGGCTGGGAACGGCTCTGCTTTGATATTTTGGTCCGGCTTTGGGAAAGACAGAAAAGGACTGAACCTCCACTTCCTCTGACAGCAGAACTTCCTCTGTCTGCTGCATGAATTGGGGGTTATCTGAACCCGACCATCTGCACAATTAATTTTGCATCTTGTCATCCATCCATCTTGTACCTTATTTATTGATAATATGGAACTTTATTGGGGAAAATTTCTTTGCCCAGTACCACAGATGGGATAACTATAAGTAAAGGTGTAAAAGGTACAAATAAATACCACGAAGAATAGCATAATTATGTAAAGAACCACAAATGGTAATAAAATGACCTTTAAACAATGTACTGCTATGGTAAATGCAGCGCTAAATGGTTGTTGTCCAAATGGTGTTTGTACATTCAAAGTCCATTCATAATACTAGTGCCTTTGTGAGAGGTAATGTTGTACATTTGTATGGCAGTAAGCTTACTTTAACACATAAAAATGTCATTTTTAGCAAGTGAATCTGGTTCATGTTTGAATTTTTATTTTTAATGTGGACAAAAGGAAACATTTTGTTTTTCATAAACATTTCTTATTTCTTATTTGAGACAGAGTGGGTGAGAATTAGACAAAGCCCAGAGGTTATTCCGGACAGTGACGCAGCTGTGGAGGATGGACACCGTGGTCTGTAAACAGATTTGATGGAACTTTTAAGGCCAGCTTCCCGTGTGCCTCTGTCTTTGTTCACTGCAAACAACAGTAGATGGGGCCTGGAGAGAGAGCATCAGAAAAGGACGTGGGCCGCTGTGTCCCCCAGGCTGGTGATCAGCAGTGGGCAGGCAGAAACGAAGGAAGGAAGAGAGAGGGAGAGAGATGCCCTGTTCTCCGCCTGAGCGCCCTGCATTGCGCTCTGGCACTCAAGGTTATTCTCCCAGGCACTGTGTTCCAGCTAAATGTGCGTTGTGGGGGACCAACCGGCAATCGGCATATCAGAGTTACACAGGCGCATCCGTGTGCTGCGCGTGTGTCACTTAATTCACCCGGAGGGATCTACATTTGCGGCATACAATTATGAGCAAACGACTGCTGAGTGATGCAACGACTGTCTATCTTGAATGGACTCCAGCATGCTGGGTCAAATAGATGTGGGTGGAAGGATTCAGGGCAACGATTGCGAGGAGATAAACAAGCACCTTTTGATTTTTTGTGGCACGTTAGGTGATGGTTATCTAGTGCAGTAACAATGTCCATGGAGAAAATACATGGTGTAACTGGACGGGCATTATGCCTGCGGGTAAAGCGAGGAGGCTTCTCTGTTATACTGGTTTTTGGAAGGGTGTTTCATTGCTGGTTGTTACAGTGGTAAGTGCCAAGGGGCACAGTGTACTGTGGCTCGGGGGTGGGGAGTAACTTCAGTGTGTTACGCTGCTACGACATGCATGGCTTGCTAGACCAGAAAGCAGCAGGTGGGTGGCGGGTTGATACCCCAGCAAGAAACTTCTTGTGACATCACCGGCACTGCAGCCGTGCTTGGAGGATCGCATGTTGGAGATTGAAGGACCATTAGTGTAGCGCCCACACTGCTGTGCATCTCTGAAGTGTTGCTTTAAGAGCTCTAGTGCAGGCTTGCTGACATGTTTTGTACTCCCGGGAATTTGAGTGCATAAAATAAGAGCCCAGAGGGGTTTCTATGGAAAGGGTATGTTTCCGTAGCCCAGAACAAGCTGGGGCACATGCCTTTCCTCAGCAAAGTAATGACATAAGGCCAACAGCAGCGAATTACAGGACTGAAACTTGGTTTTTGTTTTGTTTTGTAGCTTATTTGGTTATGAATAGGGTGCATTGTGGTGAGGACAGGGAGGATGGGGTTAAAGAGCACTGTAGGCAACAGAGATGGCCGAGCATGGCTTTGTATGGGTGAGAATGGGAGGTAAAACTATTTGGCATAATGGGTGGAATTACAACAAATTGGCTTTTACCTGGGGCCAACAGCCAAAAGAGTGGAGCGAGGATGAAGCGTGAAAGGTCACATGACAGGAATGCCCACAGGGCAGAGAAGCTACTCTGCTGGTCTTCCATTTCCGGGTAGGAGACCAGAATTTTGGCATATTGTTGGGAAGAAGTGCTGAATACATTTTAATATATGCTGAGGCAGAAGCGTCAGAAAAAACACCTTGGGGTGCTTCAAGAGTTCTGAGATCGATTGGTTAACTACTTACAGCGTATGATTAATGGCTAAGACCGTGGAAGACGTAAGGAAACTGGGATGTAAAGTGGACTGGTCCTCACTGTGTGTGTACATACATATATACATATTGTGGTGTATATGTGCATATAAACATACACATGTTTTATGCTGAAGAAAGAACTTGGTGTGGATCATTCAGAGGTTTGCCGGAGGGACGTGGTGAGTCAAAGAGAGCAAACAGACCTGCAGAAAATGCAAATGCAGCCGTGTGACGTGCAGAAACGGGAGGGGTGTGCATGGCTAAGGAGGAGGTGGGCCACACTGCAGCTGAGTGTGTATGATGTGGTACCTGGGGGCTTCCTCCGAGACCTCCCTCCAGAACTGTAGCCCATCTCTCTCACTCTCTCTCTCTCTCCCCCCATCTTGGTTGTTGGCTTTGGCCTGGTACTGTACCACGGTGTCTGAGATTTCACTGCAGTGAGGCAATAGTGATGAATTTATATTTTTAGTAATGTTTGCACATGCACTTTTGGTTTTAGCAAGGTCGAGGTAGTAGTTTCTGGGTTATGAAGTGTCTACTGTATCATACCTGTTTTACATGCCATTGCGTATCCTAACATAGGTTTGCCCTGAGCCGTCCTCAAACGCTCAAGAATGTGAATAATACTGGGCTGCCAGGGATATGCCAGAAAGAGTACTTTTAGATTGACAATAGCCGTTATCAGAACACAAGGCTGCTGTTTAGTTTTTTTTTCTGGGCTGACAGTGGCATCCACAAAGACACAGGCATTGACACAAAACACTGAGCTGTTAAAAAAGGCAGGTTGGAGATCAACCACTTGCGAAGAGGAACATTTAAAAGCCAAAAATAAACCGATAACAGTAATTGGGGCCAGCTAGAAGTTGACGTTCATAACTGGATTCTGCTTGTTGAGCCTCTTAATTACTGTAATTATAGCTAATGCAATATTTTCCTGCAGCGGAGATTCAAATGGCTTCGTTTATGTATTTGTCCAATCTAACAAAACCCATGCTTGTATTAATTGTCCCAGTATTTACGGTGTGTTTCCAAACCTTAATCTTTTAATGTCCTCTGTCTCAAACAGCAGTGCTTATTATGTTTTTGCATTGATAACTATATTTGAATTGACCCTCAGGAGTTCCTGTGCTCAGATAGAGAGATTCACATTTGATGATCTTCCAATATCCAGATAACATCTCTAACTTTTTTGTAGAAAATTTAGACCAGTCTAGTTTGCTTTTTACACATAGATGAAAATCCTAACTATAAGTTCCTAACAGAAAAGTACATTCAAACTTGTCCAAAAACAAGCAGATCTCCATTGACATATATAATGGTTTGTGGAAGAGATTACTTAAGTCAGATTTTACACAAATCAGGTTTACCTTCCCATACTATTCAAGGCACCTTATAGCAAAGGATACATAAGCCAAAAATATATTAGTAATATGTACTAAAGAATGCATATTAAAAAAGTGTAATTTTACTTACAAGTGCACATCGGCTTTTTTGTATAGTTTTTTTTTGTTTCTTTTAATTTTTTTGGCCAAGTACACATCTGCGAAATGAGTTTTGCGTAAATCAAGAGCGGCCAGTATGTCTGACGTTCTGCATCATGTTTTGCTTTAGACTGAGGCCCCCAGATTTTCAGCTTGCCTATAAAACCTCGACCTTCTCATTTTCATCATTGCCCTGGTTAGCGGAGTGTTCTGCCATCGCCCTTCTCTCCCCTCCTCTCATCCAGCCCTTCTGTCCTCTTTGTCTTTCTTCTTTGGACAGCACTTTGGGAGACGCCGCTGCAGAAGCGTGATTCTGTTTCCGCAGCCTGTCTGAAGGAACGCGCTGTACAAACATGCCCTTTAAAGCAGGCCTGGGATCTTTCGCCTCCCTTTGCTGCTGCATCTAAAGGCTGTCTCTTTGGACCGTGATGTGATGCATCAGGCTGTCATGATGTCATCGTGCCAGTTCTCTATTCTGCCTGTTTAGTTTTCTGAAAAAAGTATTAGTTGCAGTTCAGTGTTTTTGCTCACAACGAGAGAGGCTCACTGACAAAGATAATTATTCTCTAGTGGTGCACTGATGTGGAAATTTTTGTCTATTACCCATACCGATATCCAACACTAATAACAGGCTAACCTCTGAGCCACACAGATCTATAGTGAAACTGATGTCTGTAACGTTACTTCTTAAGATCGTGTGTATGTCTGTAGCAGCCACATCATATAATGCAGGCAGTGAGACACCAGTGAGGGAGGGGGCACTCGGTGATTGTAGCGAGCCTCTAAGTGATGAATGAGTCGATAAAAGGAAAATGGCTGATTGTCCAGTGACCATCATCTCCATTATTTTAGCAGTTGTGTCTTTGTCTGGTGCTGCGAACATTGAATATCGACTGAAGTGTACATATCGACCTACAGTATCAACCAAGACCGATACATCGGACTCATGCCGATGTCGTGGTATTTAATGAACGTTGTCTGATATGAATACGTTAACCAGCATATTGTGCGTTCCCATTGTCCTAAACTCAGCTGCTTAACAGTCGGTAATAGTCGCTGCTGATTTTTTGCTTTTGAAGGCAGGTTTGCTTTGACTGAGGCTGGCTGTGTTCGCCTTTGCTGGCAGAAAGAGCAAATAGCAGCAGAATTTCACATGCTCTCTGCTGGACTTGTTGCTGTGCTGTTTATTTAAGCATTTTTCTGTGCTCAGCAGAAAGCGAAGGCCGTAATTTGTCTTTTGAACTTTGTGCATTATCAGAACACAATATTGTATAAAAATACTTTGAGAAGCTGGCTGCTGCCATTAAGCTCTTTGGTTACAGCAGTTTGTCTGCGTGGAGATGCTACCCTTCTATCCATGCTTTCTTTTCCATCCGTGGTATTTTGTTGGAAAGAACACTTTCTGAACTCATTCTGCGTGCAGGAGATGACGAATTGGAGACACATGAAGGATTTCTGCTGTTGCGGCGCAGCCTGTTGTCATTGATGTTTGGCTCTTATCAATCTTACATTATCGCTGGCTTAACAGTTGTTGAAAGCATGTTCATGTGCTGAAATAGGAGTAGGAAGCTATAGAAAGTGATGGGTCTGTGATTTTGCACAGATGTTCAGCCTGCTGGCCTGTCAGTCTTCCTTGATGTGGAGAGTAACAATCCATGCTTTAGTAACAAGCCCATCGTGTTTGACAATATGGCGATATTGTTTAAACTCCTCCCTTTAAATCCGGAACGGACTCCTCGTTCGGAAGGACCATATTGTATTGCTTTACTGCATACTACTTCTACCACCTAGTTTTCCAACAGTGAGAGCAGCTGTGTATTACATAGTTGGGCATTTGAGATCCTTTGTGCTCCATGACTGGGTAGCTATATTTCTGCTTGGAGCCTTTGCCAAGTGTAGATCCTTGGTATGAAGTGGTGCTTCATGATGTTACGAAGTTTTTATATTAAATTGTTTTCCCCTGAAAAGCCTGACATTTCTGTACCTCAAGCTGGGATAAAACTCCCATAATATTAAATGTCAAGATTTAATTGGTTACTACTGATAGATTTTGCCTGAAAATCATCACTTGGCAGTGGGTTCAGACACATGTAATGAGACATAGTTTTGCTATAAGCCTCTGGAAATGATATCCATGTTGGATAATGAAGAAGGATTGTCCAGGACATTTGGGGACGAGGTTGAGAAAATGGCCGAGCTCTCCTCCTGTCCGTGCTGTATTATCTGATACTGTTTAGCCGTGAGATCCTATCGTCAGTATCGGGTTACGTAAAGCCTGGCTTTTTGCGTCTTTTCAGCTCATGCTTATTGTTGATTTCTATCGAATTGGAGACAAAGCCTATGATTAGCCGCTGTGTTCTGAGCCATTCTGCGAAACATACAATAGCATAAATCGGTGGTCCTCCCCCAGCGTTTTAGTCACCAGTGGGTGGCGGGGCGGGCGGGCGGCTGGGGGGGCTCACTGCTTCGCTTTGTGGTCTCTCACCTCCAGGCTGGGTGTTCGATTTGCACCCCCCGGCTCTGTGTGAGTCTCATCTTCCCCTGTAATCGTGAGCTTCCTCCTGCAGTCCAAAAGCATGCCCCCGGGGTGCCCCATGTCACTGGGATACATATGGGAGACCGATGGCTGCCTGACTGATGTCTGCCTCTAATTGCAGCCACATGCCCTTCATCATTTTTTATTATTTGTGACATTTATAAAAATGTCTAATGCCCCTATCTGGTAGTGGAGGGCCCCCGTCACGCGGCTTTTAGGGAGCATGCGATGATTAATCCGATTGACACTCGAGACTTCAGGTGAGGTGGCTCCTTATCCGAGTAATTGCCTCAAGTTAAAAATGAGAGCTGAGGTTGGGGACCTTGAGAGACCCAGCTTGGAAGTAGCTGCCTCATGCAGCTCTGGATTAAAATGTGTCTGATCTGTATTCAGAAGAACAAGAGTTTAAATAACAATATCCACCTCCATTCTGTGTAATAGTGTTGTTAACCCGAAAGGAGTTGGAATACTCTGGCAAGCAGTGCTGTGATACACTTTGTTTTGAATTGATGAAGATGAATAATTAGCAGAGTAATACTATGCTTGTAGGAATGTTCTGTGCATCCATGTATTGTCTAAACACATGTAACACCTGTGAAAATATTTCCCTTCATTGAACGCCTCCTTTTACAGTTAAATTTGGGAAACGAGCCATATTGATTGTCTGCTTTTCTCTCATGGAGACTGTCAGCTAATTGATACTGTTCAGGAGATTTCAGTCCAGGTAGGTTTGTTTCGGAGTTGCTGGTGCCATAACCTGCTCTGCCTCACGATGGCGCTACTTGTCCCACTGGGCTGCTTGAGTGCAGTAACATATAGCAGCACGGTAGCTCAATATTACTATTTTAAAGAAGTTCTGCTTGTCAAAGGTATCCAACATTTCACTTTCTCACATAAAAAATGTGGCAGTAACACATCTTTTAATGTAGTTGCTAGAAAGTAACGTGTCTCAAAATGTTTTTAAATAGTCTTTCAAGGTCTGTATTGCTTAAAAAAAAAAAGTCCCTGGGCCCTGTCATGGGATTAATAAAACCCCAAATGCAGTGTTAGCCTGTTGCTAAGTAGATGTGCGATGATGTGTAAGCTTGCGATAAAAACAGACGGCTAGCTGATGTGTCCTGTCCGTGCTCCCAGTCTCTCTAGTAAATTTTTGGGTAGAGGCATAACCTTTTGCCAAATCCAAGGGGCAGCTCTTTTTAGGTTTTTGAGTCACACCTAGTTGTATCATGTAATGTGCTCTAACGAAAAAAGCAGTAAACCCCATTATGTGGGTTTTGCCGGTTTTCTTATCAAAAAGCTTTTTTTTTTTATATGAACATTTTGCTTATTGACTTCCCCAACCAGAATGGTGCTGCTGGAAAATGTGCACGTCTATGTTTTTGTAGGATCAGATAATGAGGATTATGCTGGTCATATCTTTCTGACATCAAAACATTCTTCTCCTTATAATAAAATTGTTCATCAAACAATGAAGTCAATGGCAGTTGTGAGACGAAATTTGCTGTATAGATTTACTTTTGAAATGCAGTGTTACAAATGAAAACAGAAATATTTTGCTTCTGAAAGCAGTGCCTAAAAAATCTAAATATTATACTTCATGGAACCATTATTCTCCATGTTCAGTGATTTATTGATGCATAGCATTTTTCAAACTTCAGTAAGTAGCATGCTTTCAGGACTTTTGATGCTGACCTCTGTCCCCCTCTGTGTATGTATCCAACCTTTAATAAATACTATTTTTAATGATCTTTTAAAAATGTCCCAGCTGATGATTTTACAGTCTGCAAGAATGCATTGTAGATAGTCATAAAAGTCCAGATCGCAGCTGTGAAGTTGGCTTACCACTGTTTATTGAATTTCTTTTTTTCCACAGATTTTGATTAGTTCTGAAAGGTCACGCATGTGTCTCTGAAATTGACATTCTAACATACATGGCCTGGATAATATGTAGTGTTATGCGATCACAGTGAAATCTGTTTTTCCTCAAATGCCAGACATTTTTACTTGAGGGTAACAAATGTATTCATCCACAAGTTCCGTTTCCGAGAGCGATGCTGTTGCTGCAGTACAGTGTTCCACACTAACTCTGTTCTGTGTTCTTCAGAGTTCTAAATGTCACATAAGTTAATTTTAGTATCAAGTGTTTATTTTTCCAAATTTTCATAATTTAACGAGCGCTAGCAAAGTACTTTTGAGGAAATGTATCCAACATGATAACCGTCTGAATAGCAAATGTTGCATTTTTCTTGTGATGTGTGGAAGGTAAAATTCCAACCTCCCCCCCAGGGTGAAACCAGCCTGTCAGAGAGCAGGAAAATATATGTGAAAATGGGAATTTGGAAACATTGGGGACTTTGAATTTAGTTATTTATCTTTCTGTCACAACAGCGTGTTTCATACAGAGATGTTTAGATGGAAAAGCATCTATGCATTTCAGCATAAATATCAGAATAAATATGTCAATTCCATTACAGAAGGCAGAATAACAGAAACATGCATGACTGATTACCTCATTTAAACCTAGATGAAAACTTCTGCACTTCACTGAATGTTTTTTTTAAATCTGAGTATTGTGCTTATTGCTTTTTGACTTATTGTTCTATTACAAAGTTTGTCTTTTAAAAAAAAAAGTAAAAAAAAAATTCAACTTGATGCGACTTTGCAGTGTGAGAGATTGGTGAGCTGAAGCTTTTCTCCTGTACAAACACAAACCGGAACCTGAAGAGCCTTTCAGAGGACTCCACAATTGTCATTTTATGATCTCCAGGATCAAACCTTCCTCATTTCTGTGTGTGACATCAGCCATAGTGCCTAGCCCTCCGTTTATAACCTTTTTGTTTCATTCCAAATGAAACGCAAGACCACCATCTGTTAGGATATTTTTCTAATTCTTGTCCTCAGATTCACGGCAACCCCCAGATCCCCACAACAGATATCTTAAAAAAAAAAAAAAACCCTGGACAGCTTCCAGATCAGGCAGATGGCACAGGGGAGTGTGGTGGAATCTGAAATCCTTCCAAAAGAAGGTATGGAAGCCTCAGTGTTGCATTTCAGTAGGTTTTAGACAAAATTTTAATTCATCAGTCTGTTTCTAAATTTGTGTTCCCTTAAACAAAATTTAAACAAATTACAAAAAGCATAGATTCACAAAAAGACAATGTATCATGCCCGTATGCATCTGCGGCCATAATGCCATTTGTCGTCTTGCCAGTGGGATCCATGTTTACCAGGTCAAAGCCTTGCTCTGGGGGCGCCGCCTTGGGCTTTTTGTGAGACTGAAAATGTGCCCCCCAAATCAGTAAATAATCTGCTGGTTTTGCACGGGCTCGCTTCCAAGTTTTTGGGTTCTGTACCCTGGCTGTGTTCCCTGATTGGGTCCATGGGGTAAAGAAAGAGGAGCAGACCAGGAGGATGAGTTCATGGGATCTTCATCGATCAACGAGCCAACCAGGCTGGGGAATGGACATGGAGTTAACACTACTACAGGAGAGAAATGGATAAATACGCAGAGATCCGTATACAGGGCAGCCTTTCTGGAAGCTCTTTTTCAGTAGACAAACCCATAGCTAGCTATCTATCTATCTGCTCGCTCACTCACTGACTCCATACAGAAATCCACTCTTATTAAAGCATATACAGTACTTAAAGTGAACTGGTTGTGAAATTGAACATAAACATGGAATGGCTGAGGTGCCCCTGAGGAGAGGTTTGGGAGCTAAAGCGATGTTGTTCTAACTGACCAGCAAAAGATCAGTGACTTTTGGCAGGACAAGAAGAAATTCCTGTTACTTTTTATTTTGTTATTCTTAATTTGCATATATTCTAATGTTTTTTTTTCTGAGAATATATACACACTTACTACCCAGCTAAATAGCTTTAAATATCTCCTTTGACTGCTTAAGTTTTTTTGCACAGTGCTTGATATGTTGAGTAGATGAAGTTAGAAATGAAAGTAATTGATATATTAGTATCGTCTGATATTTAAAAAGTCAAGATCTTGGCATCGTTCCGATGTGTCAGTTTTGGTCGATATTGCCGGCTGGTATTTAGACTTCAGTTAATATTATATTAAGTTAGCAGAATATTTTTTTTCCTGATCTACTCTGATGGTATTTTTAACACTCTGTAGTGTCTGTTTACCAGCAGGATTTTGTTTATGACTTGTAGCGTTTTCGACAAAATAAGAGGCCACTCTTTGCAGACACCAGGTAATTTTGGCCACGTGCAAATGAGAATGTAAAGGTTTGGGAGTTTACATGTTTCGCGTGTTTGTTGCTTTGATAAGTGTAGAAAATATGAACACAATCAGGACCAGAATCTTTATTGCCATACGACCAAGGCCAGTGCATGTTCTTGTTCTACTGTTAAAGGTAGCATGACAATAAACAACAAGTAACATTCACGAACAGAGAATAAATACAAGACACGAGATGCACAGAGGAGAGGCATAAACTGACACTGTCAAGGAAATATTGGTTTTTCGGTATTGGCCAAAATGTCCACTAATTTCCAGTGTGCTGCACTGTCACTCAGTCACCTCGGATTATAGATGTGGGAGCGGATTCACCACCTGCCACCTCTGCTCTGAAATCTTGGGCTTCCAAAGCTCCATGTGCCTAAAGGGATGAACACAACGTCGATCGCAGGTAACGCATGGTGGCAGATTGCTTCCTCCTGCAGCTCCTGGCTCCTCGCTGATTTACTGCATCTGATTGGCTGCTTCTCCTTCTCTGTTACTGATTTTATTTCAACACTGATCCCTGGCCTCGAATGCACAGTCTATTGTAAAGTGGCCCAGAGCGGGCGGATATGAACCATTAAGCTTGAAAGCATAATTAGATTAGAGGAAGGGAGTAATGTTTTTAATGACTGCAAGGTGTTGGGCAGATAGCTGGTAATCCTGCCTGCCAGATTTGTCCGTCGATACATACCCCAGGCCCAGGGGTACATGCCATATATACACAAATGTAAATGTTTATGTTTGGTATGCAGTGGCTGGCTGCTGTGGGGCGTGCTTTTGTCATTGCTGCTTTGACCTTTCCTACTTCGTTCTTAATTCTTCATTGCCATTAGCAAAAGTGTAAGCCTGCACCAGTATGGTGTGTATTCTTATAATGTTAACATTCGCGTAAAATTTTACGATAGCCTGATCACGTGCTCGACAGACATGTTAATAGTCCGACGGCGGTCCAGGAGGTATAAATGCTCATGGTGTGAGGGTCAGGGAGCCACCTCTCCAATTTGTGCTTGAAGCCTTATGAATGTGAACTGGATGCATATGTACTATTATGGGCTGGATCATACCTTGGCTACAGTCATGTAGCACTGCGAGATCAGCACCCATCTTCTTTGTGTACTTTCTTTCCTGTATATAGTGCTGTCTCCACTGGGGAATTTGCATTGGGAACACAGTCAAAATGGAAGGCTCTGATCATTCACTTGCCTCTTACATTTACTTTTATTTAGCAGATGCTTTTACCCAAAGTGACATAGAAGTGAGGCAAATAGCACATCACAAACATATGGTTGTCAAGGAGTTGACTAAGCATAAGTGTGGCTAGGCTGTAGATCCAGGTACAAGGGTGAGCATCACTGCAGCAAGAGCTATACAGCATGTTCCAAACAATACAAGGACTTCATAAGACAGCTATTCAAATCGGCAGGAAGTAGGACAGCACAATACTGGAAAATTTCAGGCATCACAATGTGATTTTTTTTTTTTTTTTTTTTTTTTTTTGTGATAAATGCTCCGATATTTATAAAGCAATAAAGGAATTGAATAAATTTCTCACAAACATATCCTATGAGTGATTTAAACAGCAAATATGAAAATGAGTATGATTGATATGAACACATGCAGAGCTCATGCATAAGTAATAACAGTAAACTAAATCTTTCTAAATCTTGTAAAGGAACAATCATTAAGACTGCAAAGCTTCCTAAGTTTCGTTTCATATTGCCGAGAATGTGTTACCGAAACTTGACCCCCCCCCCCCCCAACAC
>JAODJW010000106.1:31732875-31747930 GCA_026777045.1 Hyperopisus bebe
GCGGGGGGGGGGGGGGGGGGGGGGGGGGGGGGGGGGGGGGGTACAGGGCTACACGGCTGGGGCCTGTCAGGCTTCCAGCACAGGCTCGTCCACTTTTTGTTGTGAACTTGCGGCCTCATTGTAGGAACAGGGGTTTAATGAGGGAGAGGGATCTTATGAATAACAATGAACTTGTTGAATGGCTATTAACTGCTGCTCCTGGGTGACTCTCCTGTGATCCCCATGTGCTCTGGCTGCTGCTTCCCTGCTGTTTTGTCATCATCACAAATTATTCTATATGACCCATGCATTTGCTGAAAATCGGGTTATTTTATAAAACTAATTGGTTCCTGCAGTGTGGGCTGAATCATTGCTGCCCCATCTCTGACGTAAAGCAAGGACTTAATTCGTGAATCCCGCCCTCACGTTCAGAAAATGTGGCCCCGTCCTGCCATAATGCCTGAAATACAGGGGGCTGCTTTGTTGTCAAGCTGCTTCTACATCAGAATGCATAGCTCAAAAAGTTCACGAGGGTGCTAATTTAAGAGAATGGTTTAGAATGTGTAAAGTCATCACTTTTAATTGCTTTATGATTCTCTGTTATGGGTGAACCTACAATTACTCCTAACTTTAATCATGGAATTATCACAAGCCTGTGATTAATTTCATTTAATGAAGTGGTGCCATTTGCATCACATGAATAATGTTAAGATGTTGTCACACAAGTGCTTAATTTGTGTAGTTGGATGAATAAATCATTTAATCACCTTTTGAAAGGTGATGGTTTGTGGTGTATCTTAATCAGTCCATCCATCCATCCATCCATCCATCATGTTTTTGTTTTATCCTCTATTAAAGGACTTTGTATTCCTAATGTGAATCCCAAATATTCATGACAGAAGAATGTTCTTCTGTTTTTTCATCAAGTAGATTCTTAAATTCTACAGAATTCTACTTTAGATCAATAAAAGTGGACTGACCATGGCAGAGCTGTGGACCCGAGCATATCTGCTGGAGTCTCTCCGGTGGCGTAGCTGATATGTAGCCATGCTGGGTTGCAGTTTCGGGCCTGTACTCTCAGGCCTCAACTGTGGCAGCTCACTTTGGTTGTAGGTTTTTCTAAATTAGTTTTCACATAAAATTAAGAAATTTAGCAACCTTAAAGGAGATTTTACTTTTAGAAAATATCTCATCACGTTGCATGTAAGGTCTTATTGATAATCTATTTTAATATTCTACTATTTTAAGTGTGCCAAATATTAGAAAACTTTCTTTTGAAAAAATTCTAAAAGTGGGTCAACAATATACAGTGGTACCTCAGTTCTCGAACTCATTAGAACTCGAATTTCTTAAAAGTTGAACCAACCATTTCGAAAAAAATTTACCTAGAGCTCGATCTGAATCTCAGAAGTCAAACCGTGAACGCCGACCTAAGAACTTGTACGCGTGGGGAAATGAGTCACGCGGCTCTGGGAGGTATTTTCTGCAAAAAATAAAATGAAAATGAAAATGATGAAAAGAAAATACAATCTCCACTTTGCCATTTAGTTTCCAAAGTCTGTGCGCAAAAATCCTGAAAAAATTTAAATTAAAATGAAATGTTACCATTTGCATTTTAATTTTCCACTCATGTAGGAGTCAGATGTGAAAAATTAAAAAACAAAATTAAAACCCCTTTTTGTCTTTCATTTTACGGTATAGTGTGTGCGACCGATTCCATGAGCCACAAATGAGAAGTAGTGCTTAAACAGTACAAAATTACAACTTTCCCTTCTGTTCATAAAGGGCACAGCCATCTTGGATTCTGAACTCTGGATCCTCTATGCTGCTCCAAGATATTTCTCGGATCTCCGAGAAACAGGAGCGCTCATGTCGTCACTTCCGGCTTCAAAACTCGGAAATGGAATGCACCAAAACTGCCCAAAATGGGTTGACAGAGACATTTCAGTGATTTTGAGTCATTCTGCGCTGCAGATGGGTTAATTGCGTTAAAAATTTCAATCGGATTAATCATGATGATGGATTAATCCGCGTTAATTTGTTCATTTTGACAGCCGTAGTTTAAATGCTAAAAAAGAAAAAACATATTTAGGTGTAATTTTTTGGGGTCAGGAACCAATTAACTGGCTTTCCATAATTTCTTATGGGGAAAATTCGATCACACACGAGTTCTGAAGTACCACTGTAGATTGTGGAGCCTTTGGGATTAAGGTTGTGTTTAGCAATTTTGTTTCATATGATACTGGATTACTTGTATTTCATAATACTTTAGGTTTCTGAACATTTTCTGTGAGTGTTAGATATTTTAAGTTTCATTCCGTATTTGTGCTGATCACACACATCTGTAGTCAGTGCTGTAAGGTGCTATGCACAAAATGTTTTGTGCATCAGCTGCTTAATCTCAGTTGAAAAAAAGGCTGCATTTTAATAAATGTTACTTAGAGGTGATTACTTAGCCTCTTAGCCGGTTTCTTTTCACTATAGTAATGGTAATGTTCATCAGTGCCACTGCTGTGTAAATAGCATCACCAAGTAGCCTGTTATTTAGTCATTTGGTCTTTTAAGATAATGTAATCCTTAATGTTTTTTTTTTCCCTAAAATGTGTCCATCTTAATTTTTCAAGTGAGCAACATCATGCCAACAATGAATAACAGATGCGTAATTTAAATGATGTATGGTGACTGAAATTTAAGAAATGTAATAGGATTCTTCACCTGTAGGAGCCATAGAGGTTTAATAACATACAGTAGCACTCATTATTTTTTTATTATATATAAAAATTAATTTTACACAAATAATTGTAAATCTATCAGCATAATCCTTGTATATGATATGATAATTATGCAGTCTTCATAAACTTAGTAGAAGATAATAATATAGCTATAGATATTACAGATGGCAGTGAGTGGTTCTGTGCAGTTCATCCTTGTTTTCTCACACTTTTGCATTCCATGACTTTCTTGATGATGTAGTCGGGTTTACATGAGGCCTGTCAAATGAAATTTTGGCCAGCATTTGGTGACTTTAACAAACAAGTACAACCCCTGATAGTTTAGGAGTGTCTGCCAATAGTCGCGCTGTGTTTTTATATTATTTTAATCTACAAGGCAGGCCTTGCTAATATAGTTCATCACCAACTGGTAGCCCATCTGATTAATACATGCAGATGGAAATCCCCCCCCTTTACATGCTGGGTGGTCATTTAGTACATTATTGTTACCAAGTCCAGTTACTTTGGTGTTTTAGTATTTCTGTGTTTATTAGCCACAGATAAAGGGAACAATGAAACTGCACCTTAGTGCTGTGGTCCCAGGTCCATTCTGTTCAGTTATTGAAGTGTCTTTTTAGAAACGCATTTTTGAATAGAGACATTGATGAATTTCCGGTCTCTGCAGTGGACTTTTTGAACAAATGACTGCGTAGTGTTCTGTACATCTTTGATTCTGCAAAATGTAACCTGTCTGCACAAGTCTGGACAGATGTGTTGACCAATTAAAAACAGCAGGATTTGCCTTTCATTGGAATCTGTGGAATGCCAGGAATCCACAGACTCATCACAAAAAAATCACTGTAGAATAGGGGAAAGCTAACTGAATGTTTTATGAGAACGACGACCTGCACTGCAAGCATTCATAACAAACCCTACCAGGCTACCTGATTTATTAGGGTATGATTAGCATAGCATAGACCACAGAGATTTGTACCTGTGTTTGCCTGGGTCTTGTTAGCTAGATCTCTGCTGTATAATTGGAAAAATGTTTGCCCAAGCCCATCAGCCACATAAGCAGAACCCCAACCCTAACTATCAGCTGTACCTTAAATTTGAATTGATTAAATGGTTCTTGCTCACTGTTGGTTTTTGTAGTTTATTCATTTATTTCTTATGCATAATAGGTCCCGAGGACACTGTATAGTCATTCAGCAAGATGGGCAGTACAGAACAGCCAATCAAAGAGCAGACATGCAGCTTTACACGTGGTCTATTAACCTGAACGTGATGGAAGAACAGATGCCTTAGTTACGGATTCATCTCCTGCCCCTGGTTTCATTTGTGTGGAGTTTTTTAATGTTCTGCCTACATTTGTCAGAGTCAAAATCCACACAGTAAATGTGAATTTTTGTACCCTGTGATGGACTGGCATCCCATACAATGTGTCCCATGCCCTGTGCCCTGTGATAGACTGGCATCTTGTCCAGGGTGTCCCCTGCCCTGTACCCTGTGATGGACTGGCATCCCATCCAGGGTGTCCCATTCCCTGTACCCTGTTATGCCTGGGACAGGCACCCTGCTGAAATAATACCAACATGAAGAGGTCAGCTAAAGAGGTGGTCTTGTCACCTTCAATTAATCAATTAAGAAAGCAATTGATCAGTCAATCAATCAAATGCTCACAAGCCTGTGACCTTCTGGCCCTACAAATTAAACTGTCCGTTACTGATTTATGAATAGGCTTTCTAAACATTCGAACAATGGCAACATAAGCTTGTATAACTATTGCCACATTAATTCTTAGTTTTTTTTCCTTTTTTCGAAATGAGCGGCTAAAAATATATGAAGTCAAATAAACCCAAGCCTCGATGCAGTCAGTTGTGTCATTAAAAAAATAATAATCCACCAGCAGTCTACTCCATGTAGTCCTAATCAATTGCATTAATTTAGTTCACCAAGGAGACCCTAGTGATGTGTTTTATCGATTGGGCCTTTAGTTATATGAAGTTCAGGAAGAGGACATCACCCTTCAGCTGAACCCGGCCATCTAAGGCTTATTTGAAACAAATAATAAAAAAAAATGCCGCTAAGCTCATATTCTAACTTGTAGTGCATAATCAGCTCCAGGACCAGGTATCCTCCTTTGATGAGAACGTTTTAGGAGAACTCTATTTATAGGTATCCGCTCGGATCTCTTGAAGCTGCCCTTGGGTGGGTGGAGCCTGCAGTATCCATGCTTCCTTCCGAAGCTACAGAGTGCAGCTGCATCTTAAGGCCTTTACCCATCAGGTAGTTCTTGACTGACGTAAGTGATCCGTACCACAGACACTTATCCAAGTCAGATTTTGTGTAAACTGGGTTGACTCCCCCAAACCATTGAAGACACCATATAGCAAAGAGCAAACAAACCAAAAATATACTAGTAATTTGCAGTAAAGAACATATATTGAGTAAATGAATTGATGAAGTGTTAAATTACTGACGTAGGCCACCTTTTTCCATTAGCAATTCCATAAATGGATGTTTTTTTACACAAATTAGTTGAAAATTGCCTGTATTTAACATAAGTAGTCAGCAAAATAGTAATAAAAGGACAATAGTTGTTTTTCTTACACACAAACAGTTGCTGTTGTCTTCACACAGAGCTTGGAAGAACATTCTCTAGCTTTCTTCCAGTTAACTTGTTGGTGAAAGTTATGAAGCGAATGCATATAAGTTTGGCATCGTGTCTGTTTAATAATTTTAGTATTTTTATAGAGCAGTATTTGTTTCTTGAAGGTGATTAATGCAGAATATGGAAAACAGTTACTGTAGCAATTGTAATGTTTTCTATATTCCAGTGTCTTGGTTAGAGCTGCTGTGATGTTTCCAAAATTAGCTATTTGGTTGTCAGTTTAACCCTCCACTGGCCAGTGGTAGTATAAGGTTAAGGTTACTATTAAACCATGTTTTACGTGATTATTGATATGTCACTGGTCACTTTTATCTGGAGAGTTGAGCATGCTTTTTTATTAATCTCTTCTCTAATGTAAACTTCTGTGTATTCTGAATTTCTGTCTGATTTTAAATGCTTTTCTCTCTTACTGAATATTTTTTATGTTATTGACTTCAAATGAATTCCTCCCAGCTATAGCTACAGAACAGAATCTTTTTAACCCGTTTTCATTTTTTGCTGATTCCAATGCTCTCGGCAAATATGTAAACTAACAGCCATCATAAGTGGAAAGCCACACAGTGCATTTAAATTGAAGACTCTACTGTGTGTGTATGGATTAGGTCTATATTAGTGTGATAAAAAACCTTTTATTTTCATGATATGGGGACCATTTTTCAGATCTCCACAAAGATCTATGAATGCAATCAAAAAACTAAAAATGTCAAAAGTCTTCTGTTTTGTATGTTTACTTATGGTTAAGGTTAGGGCTCGGTAGAGTTAAGGTTGTCATAGTTGGGATTAGGGTTATGCCCATAGAAGTGAATAGATAGTCCCCACAAAGAAATTAATGCAGATGTATATGTGTGTGTGTTTGCGTGCGTGCGTGCGTGCGTGTGTGTCTGTGTCAGTTTTTCTGGCCAAAAACCAGGCCAGAATGATATGGTCTACATTTTGACTGTCTCTCTCAGGCTTCAGTCGGTAATCTACAAAGTTAGTTTATATTGGCTGCAAGCCAATATTTCACAGTTTCCTTTATTTGCATAATAAGGAAGCTGGTTGGTTGTGGTCAAGACCCTTGTCACTCTGATAACATTTAGAACGATATTTCCTGCCTTATAAATTTTAAATCTCATGCGACGTGCATATTGGCTACCATGCATGTATTAACTCACATTTATTGATATCTAGTAAATATACAGGAATGGACATAACTGGTACACATTCGCCTTTAAAAACGATACATGCGACAATCAATTGTTTGTAAAAGTGCAAATGTGTACTTATTTTATGTGCATTTGCGCTGCTATGACAAGAAAATACCTTGTATTTTAACCTATATACCGCGAATGAAGTAGAGTTAGCATATAAAGATTAAAATGCATTACATTTTGTTTTCAAATCGGTGCAAACGCACATAAAATAAGTCCACATTTACACTATCGCCACAATCAGTTGTCGTACGTATCGTTTAAAGTGAATGCGTACTTGCATACCACTTATGTCCATCCCTGTAAATACATCCGGTCCTTTAATAAAATTTGTTTCTTTGTGAGCATAACTGAAGTGTTTAGGAATAAAGGACTGAAAATTGTTAGTCCATTTTGATATGGAGGTAATCCATCTGTCAGCTAACCAAAGTTTTGTTTTGTTGGTCCACATTAAGGCTTAAGTTGGATATTTTTAAAACTACATCAGAAAGTATGCTCTCTTTGCAAAATTTTTATAGAAGGATGATGTGCTATAGTCATAATCAAATGATTGTTTTATGATGTAATGGTCATACTCCAATACTCCCTTACTCCCATACTCCCTTACTCCCTTCCCTGTTTTCTTTAAGTTGCAGTTGTCCCCTTGTTTTTTTTTTTTTAGTTGATCAGTTCCCTCAGATTCTCCTTGGAGTTATGATTTTTTTTTGTTTAGAAAGTTAATCTTTTTTGAAGAAGATGACATGTCATCTGGTACACAGAGAGAAATCTCAATGCGGAACGATGTTCAAATGTACATTTCAGGAGGAGAGTGGCTATATGATTGGGACAGTCAGTTCATCATTCTAACATCGAGAGTCGTAGGCATCAGCCTGCCTAGCTGTTTTGGATTGATAATCCAGTGACATAAAGTTAACACTTTAGTACTCAGCTGCTGGACCAAACGGACATATCCTGTGGCTCTTTATTCTCATGTTACTCTTAGTTTTCTGCATACAGGTCCTTTCTGAGCCAGACCCACCTTCAGAGCCTGTTCTGTTCTCTGCACTCTTTGTCCTTATGGTTAGCTGAGCACTTTCTCATCTCAAAAGTGCTTTAATATGTCTTAAACCTGTGACTTGCCTGCATTTCTCTCCTTCACCTTGTGAAGGATGGATTGGTTCAGGTCTTTATGGCCCGCAGGTCCTCTCTGAGCTTTCTGTAAGTCATTGTGAGGTAGGCTGTATGGGACCATGCATAACTGCCCCCCGCCCCCATCTCCTACATCCCTCAAAAAGCAAAATCTCAGCTCTGAGAAAAATCCTTGTTTGCATTTTCTGTGATATGAATCATAGGGATTTTCGTTGTCATTTACCCACGCTCTGAGAATTAGCTGTGCAGGTGCTAATTGTCTGTGTAAATTAGACAGAGGCCTTTATATCCCTAAAGAGCAACAGATTGCCGTACAACATAAATACAGTTTTAAGAGCTTCAGTAAATCCAGTAAGAACCGGAAAAAAAGATTTAACATGTTTTTCTCTGTACGGTTAAGTTTTATATATGTGCCGTGCAGAGAATACAGTATATGTTTTTCTTCCCCAAAATGTGACACTTCTCCCCTTATGCAATACATATGGCATCAAGGCACTGTCTGTAAGGAGGGGATGCTGATTTGGGACATTCTGGAAGCTTCTCACTTCTCACAGATCTCTTTGAGCCTGTTGTTAACTTGTCCAAAGATCTGGTAAGCTGGGATAAGACTCTACACCTCTTTGGAACTTCATTTGTTCTATAGCCATTTTCTCAAAATATCTCTTACAATTTCTTTCTTTTGCCATTGCATTCCTCCTTACTGCAGGTGCTCTTTGTGGTTTCACCCAGTGCTTATAGCTCCGGTTGTCTCCATTCCGAGGAGCAAGTTGGTGAGGTTTAATCAGATGGGCGATCTGCCTTTATTAAAGCAGACACTGTGGCTGCTGTGGGTCTAGATGAGTGCTTCAGCTTCTAAGCAGCTCAGCACAGTCAGGGATGTCGCCTGTATCTGTCATCCCTCCCTGTTGGGCAGATGTGTCCGTAATTTGGGCGGGGTTTTGATGTGCTGAAAGTTGACATGAGACCATGTCAGTTGTCACTATGATACGCAGTGTGAGGTCATCTATAGTGTTTGGTACCGTATCGGTTTTGCCTTCTTCAGTGTTCAGGAGGTGCACAGTTACTGCCACTGCCGCTGTGACATACCGATGCCTCTGCTTGCTTTCAGCTGTAGAGATCAGTCAGCTCACCTTTCCGAATGCATCTCTGATGTCTGCTTCAGCCGAGTGGCCAGTGTTCACAGAACTGCTTTATTCCATTAGTCTTGTTCATTTAAGTATTAAGTATCACTACTAGGTGATTCGGTTTGCTTTCAATATTTCTTCTTGCCGTTGTGATCCATTTACATTCACTTCTCTTGGTTTTTGTGTCTAGCTGCTGTATCTGTAATATTTCATCAATATGTCAAACCATGACAGTGAGAGACGACGATGATGATGATAATAATACCAAATGATACCAAAATAACATATTAACATGTTACCAGTTTGCATGCTACATTTTTAACTGTAAGCTGACTGAAAGCAAGTATGTAAAGCGTGAAATAACTGTACATTTAGTAGTTCTCGGAATCAGTTCTCTGAAGGTGGTGATAATTGCTGGTTGCCATGCGACAGAATTTCTTTAGTAAAAAGTTGTCACTTTGTGAGTTAAACAGGGATTTTATTAGTATTATTTTTTTAACCTTGGAAAGCCTCACATTTTCAAGAATACATCAATTAGGCCCGCTCCTAACACCTGTATTTTTATTATTTGAGTGTATTACTGAAATCATATATATGAAATATGTATGTGTGTGTGTGTATATATATTTGGGGGCAGCGTGTAGCTCAGTGGGCAAAGCCTGTGTGCCTGTAATCAGAAGGCCGTCAGTTCAAACCCAACCTCAGCACGTCTGCGGGTCCTTGAGCAAGGCTCCTAATCCCCAGCTCCCTGGGTGCCTGCCCTTCGCGGACAACTTACTCTACAAAGAGCAAGTTGGGGGAGGTATAAGGGCAGTTTCCCCACGGGGATCAATAAAATACATTTGTAAAAACAAATTCAAACTGAAATAACTAAAGGTGTGTGTGTGTGTTTGTAATTTTGCAGTATTGTACATTCCTTTCATGTTCATCTTTATCTTATTTACTGTATATTACTGTATATAGATATGTGATGTTTACGTCACGGACAAAAATCATTTCAGTTTTAAAGTTTTATAGTTTTCTTAGTGAAATAAGTAATATAATTAGATGATAAACACCAAAAAATAATAAACACACCAAACGCATACACTATGAAATGTTAACACCCCCCCCCCCACACACACACACACACACACACCCCTTTAGTCATTTTAGTTTGAATTTGTTTTTACTGTTTCTTGATAGAAAAAACACACGGGTCTCTCGGTAGTTCATTGCCGGAGGTGAACAGTGAGACTGAAAATTACGTGATTTCTATGGCTTATGAAAACCAAGTTCTTGTGCATCATCCATATATGCTGGGGCACCTAGGGGCATGGATGCCCTGACAGATTCAGGGGGGCCCAATACTTTATAGGGGCCTATGAATATGAAAAATATCATTTTATGCGCCAATGGGGATGGCACAAGGTGACATTTTGTCAGGGGCTTAGAATTTGTAGCTACCCCCTGTATTGAAATCAGATGCATAAGAAATACAGAAACGATTAAATGAGTCCTTTGTTGGAGGCTTATAAAGTGTATTTGACTACATAAGGTAATAAAGACTTGAAACATAATAAAAAATAAGCCACAGCCCCGCATAGCCCTCTGCACATTGGGCTGTAACCGTAGACGCTGGTGATATCATCAGGACCAGAGAAGTTTTTCTGGAATGGCTGTCATTTGTTTATGGAGGAGGGTTTCAGATTAAAAGCTTGTGTAACCGTAGATCAGCCTGCGTCAGTCGCCACGGAGTCTCCCGCCGGGATCGCTTTCCTGCGAGAGGCGAATTAAGCAGCCTTTCGGCTGTCGATACACTTCTCTGCAGTTGGGTTCACAGTGAGGGATTCGATTCTCTCATCATTACAGAGCGTAGGATCTACACCTCAGCCAGCAGACCCATAAAACCCGGTGCTTGGTGACGCTTTGGAGGCCCAAACCTGCCGAGCTGGGGGACTTTTTGGTCTCTTTAAGCTAAAAAAAAAAAATTAAAAAAACACCCTGAATATATTTGCATCTGTAAATATGAATGTAAATGCGTGGGTAATTCTGGTTGGCTGGGTCCCATACTTTCGGTGCTGTTAGTGTCAACAGTTCCAAGAAGTTTATCTGGAGGTGGTGTCACCTGAGGCTCCTCAGCGGGAGAACTTTTAATTCCCCCCAGAATCACAATTTTAAGTTTAAGCTGGCACAAGAGAGTAGCTTCGTAATAATACTACAGGGCATTAAGTCACTTCAGCATGTGCACATCATTTTCTTATTTTTTTTCTGGCTCAGCGGGTTAGAACGCTGTGTCTGATCTGAAAGTTGCCAGTTCAATCCTCAGGGTTGGTAGTGATGTCACCATTGGGCCCCTGAGCAAGGCCCTTGGCCCCAATTGCTCTATGTACCAGCTTACCCTGCTTTCTCAACAGTATGTCACATTGGATAAAAGCATCTGGTTAAATAAGTTAAATGTAAAAATGTTAATTTGAATATATGTACATAAACAGGAGGTATTTCTCCTCTCCCAGTTAACGGGATGACAGCAGTAGCCTGAAGCGTCAGGTCTTACTCTCTGAGCTTGACAAGAAACCTTCTTACTGCAGGCATGGCTGCATCTACCATTAAGTGGACGGGAGAACAGAATTTCCTCTGTCTGTGGAGATTGCAGAGAACCCATAAAAAGCTTTTATTGGTTTACAAGTGTATGATAAGGTTTTCCAGACCCTTTCAAGGCAATTGTTGTCGTTCTCATGGCATCGTTCTGCATTGTCGTCCTCTGTGACTGAGGCATCCTTGGATAGGAAATTGGCCCAGTTCCTCCTGTGTGCAGTGTACAGTAAATATATAGGTGACAGGGCCCTGATTTCTCACACTAAATGCCAAAAACACCCATGTGTAAGTAGAAAAACCCCAATACCATCCAGCTGCAGTATTTTCCTGCATTTTAGCGCCATCCGCATGCAGCAGAAGCTGAATGTTTAAGCCACTTGATTTTCACAGCTTCGTAGTTGACACAAAGCAGAAAAAATAACTTAATAAAATAATGAAGAGAACTATTTTTTTTAAAGTGATTTTAACATTTGGAATGCATTACATCACTATGTGGAATTTCATTATGCCATTTAATCCTTTTATCCTTGATTACTTCCTGTATTTATAGACTGGCCCACCTGCCTCCCATGCATATATTAATCAAGTCTTTGCTGATTGATACACAGCAGAAACAACATCCTGCAGTGCGTCTGTAAAAGATCTAATACCTTCTGAACTGTTCTAAGGAAACTTGATGGGTATTTTAGTCACATTATGCAAATGTGCTGTTTGTTTATGTAAGTCTATGTTTCTTCTTCACAGCTGCATTTTGAGATCTTTCTGTATGATATCAAAAATGTATTTCTGTGTGTATGTGTGTATATATAATTTAATATAATATATTTCATTGTGTGTTTATGCTACAGCAGGTGGATGTAAGTTTTGAAATCCTCATGCCACTTGTGTTGGTTTAGTTGCTGCTTTGAATTGTTCACCTCCTTGCTGGGCTTTAAAGAGAATCGTGTATCTGTTACCAATGTCCCTGTATCCTTTAGATACATCCAGATATTGTTTTTGTGTAATGGGAAAAAGCCCATCTGTGCCGGCCAAATATTTTGCCTTTGATATGCTGAAGACGGCCCGCTTGGGTTGAAATCCCTCCTCTTTGTCGGGAATTAGCAGGCAGCTGCTGTCCCCGTTGGTTTCTTGCTTATCCTACAGGGTAACTAGTCTAATTCAGGAGCCTCCATCCCTGTGGTGGAGCCATCGCAGGATGATTCTCACTCCCCTGCTTTGCCCCTGGGGGGCACCACACGGTGCAGTCAATAAGAGCCTCGCTCTGAGCACCCTACACCTCACATTAATAACAGCCCTCACTGCCTGATTATTGAATCCCCGAGTTGGCAGGTTGCGCTCGCGGGCCCCAGCATCCTGTGTGCCGTCGTTTCGCCTGCCGCTCGCACAAACAACTCCAGCTCTAATTAATAAGCACGCGAGTGTGATGCATTTCATTACCCCAAACCGCACATTATGAACCGTTTAATTGGGGCCACGGTGCGGCCAAACATGCTTCCCCAGCACTTTCCCTAGCGCTGATCTCCATAATTCATTCTGTGGTTTTCGATTTCATCCGCCGACACTGTTGTTTACGCCTCTGACGCTTGCAAGTGTTTGTCCACTGTGTGGATGATTAAGCGACCGGCGAGGAACTCTCCCCCCCCCCGGAGTACTGTTAGTGCGTATAAGACCAGAGAGGGTCATGTGGAATAAGGTCACAGCCTGAGCTGCCTGTCTGACGTCCGTCCTGCGGGGGCAGTATAGGCTGTAATTGTTTTAAGAAAGTCTGCTTTACAGGCAGTGATACCTGTGAAGCAGGTTGGACAAGGTACCAAACACCATGTCACTATTTTAAACCACCTCCTGTTTATCGAGCAATAATTAGGACTATTCCAAAAGGACACTCCCCTTTTTACAGCCCCTCCCCCTTCTGCCTCCCCACAGTCACCCTCTCCCTTGAATTTTTTATGAAAATCATTCTTGCAGTTGATGTCTTAAATAGTTCAAGCTTTTAAGAGTGACCATTATAAACTTTTTCCAAATCTGGGACGATTTTTTTTCAATGATGACAATAAATAAGCATCCTACTTAAGATTTATTTTATCCCTTAATATCCTTTTGGGGGCATGGTAATTAATAATTAATAAAAAAAATGGCCTAATTGGATGCAATTTTAATGGACCATTGAACAACACTGACCAAGTTAACTTTGTTCATCCTTACATGTCTTCATTCCATTCCAATAAGATGCTTTAAAGCAACACACATGCCCTTTAAGTCTCAGAAAACAAAAAATGTTTAAAATGTTTTGTTGGTTCTCTCCTGTGACATTGATCGCATTGCCTTGCTTTTGGTACCTTTTGGGGAATCACTGACATTTACTTGAATCTGTGCCGACTGGCTGCTTCAGGTTTCGGCGTCCCTGCTGCATTACTCAATTAAGATGCAATTTAGATCATGCTCCCTGCAGGGCTGCAAAGTAGCCGAAACAATGGGATTAGGAAAGTGTTCTGGAAGACTGTAGAAATGACTTTGAAATTCATAACAATAACAGGCCATGATGCCAGGACGTCACATGCTATAGGTAACGGTGTGTTTTAGCTGTAATCAGATTCTACTATGTGCTTACATTTGTGTAATTATGATAGTGGACCTTATGAAATTTGAAGTAACAAACAAAAAGAACACTGTTTAGCTATCTGTACTGTAAGGGTTTAGACACTAACATACCATGAATGAATCTGGGCTCCCGTGAAACAGGAAATGTGAATTGTTCAGGTACATGCATTGACATGTTTCCATTCGATTTATTTAGTAAACCGTTATATCCAAAGTGACATATGACTGAGAAAGTAGGGTCAGCCAGTCCGTGGAGCAATTAAAGGGTTAAAGGGTCTTGTTCAGGGGCCCAACAATGACATCGCTCTGCTAACTCTGGGATTTGAACCAGCGACCCTCCAATCACAGTGTCCTAACCCACTGAATGGGGGGGGGGGGGGGTGGCTATTGTTCCACGCGATTACCTCATGGTACCTCACCTGCTCACCTATCACCCCAACCTGCCTTGGTGGTCCGACACTTACAGGGATGGTTCGCCTATGTATAAGGACCTGCAAGCGTCCGCTCCTAAGTGTTCACTTTCACTCAGCTGAATTTGGACGTTTTTTTCCTGTGTGATGCAGGTCGCCGTGGCCTAGCTACCGCTTCTAACCCGTCCGGGTCCTACAAATAAGTCCAGGATATTTCCGGTTGCCTGAACTCCTCCTCTATGCCTGGCAGTGTCCCTATTCTCCTCCTTCAACCTCACTGTGTCCCCGTCCCTCTGCCTTGCCCTGTGTCTCTGTCCCCATCCCTATGTACCGCTGTATCCTCATCCCTGTGCCTTGCTGTGTCCCTCTGCCTTGACTTCACCATGTCCCTCTGCCTCACCCTGTGCCGTTCATCAGTCCTGCCATGGAACTGTACTTGGCTGTGTCCCTGTTCCTGTGCCCCGCTGTGTCTTGCCACTTCTCTGTACCTCATGTGTCCCTCTGCCTTGTCCTGTCCCTTTTTCTCTGCCTGGCCTTGCCCCCATCCCTGTGCCTCACCATGTTTCTCTGCCTCTCCCTGTTCCCATCCCCATCCCTGTGCCTCACCATGTTTCTCTGCCTCTCCCTGTTCCCATCCCCATCCCTGTGCCTCACCATGTTTCTC
>JAODJW010000106.1:31754290-31766500 GCA_026777045.1 Hyperopisus bebe
CAAACTTCCACCATTGCTTACTATGTACTTTTATAATGTTTCTGCAAGTGTTCCAAACTGCATTTTGCAATGTCTATGCAGTTTCTGATATGCCACCGTGGGTGAGGTGAGAAGAACATTAGCTCAGCTGCAGAAGGTCAGCAGAAGGCTGGGATACCACACCTGTATCCGTAGCACAGCGGGGGGCCCACAGAACCAAAACAGCATAAGGCTAAAGCAGTATAACCCTGAAAGTGTTCAAAATGTCAGACTTTAATTGAAGTCATACTGTAATTACAGTGTATGCCACCACTCAACCCCCACATTTGTGTGGGGCTCCACACTGGGGGGTCTCGAGGTGACATTTTGAGTGGGACTCCGGAAACAACAAACCCAGCCCTACTTTCCACCACCTGCAATTACAAATAAAAATATCTTGATAATTACATAATGTCCACCTCGTTACATAAGTAATCTGTTCCATAGTCTTATGCAAGTCAAGTTTTACTTCAGTCCAATTGACCTCCCTCCCCCCATTCTGTTGAAGACTTTTATAGCAAAAATACACATAAGCAAAAAATATAGTAGCAATACATACTAAGGCACACATATTAACTAAATGAATAGACAGAGTAAATTTCTTTATAGCATATGTCACCTTTTTGAGTTAGTGCTTCCCTAAACTTGTGTAAATAAAACTCATACGTGGCTTTTCTATGAGGCATAGTGTCAGATGCTGCAGCAGGACCGTACGGACTGGCTGACACAGGGCCAGAATAATGGAATTCGGAGAATGCTCCAGGCCTGCGGCAGCTTACAGGCTTCGGGCTTGGTGAGCTGATCAAAAGGCAGCTGTCGGGCCTGGGATGAAGTCATTCACCGTCCCTTACAGGTCATGCCAGTGGGCTACATCATAGTTACTGCATTGCCAGACATCATTGGCAATCGTTTGTTTTATGTTTCCTTTGAGCCTTCCCTGCACTTTACTTTCAAAAACCTGAAGCCGTTTTGCATGCCTTTCCTCAGAAAAATTTTATGCTAACAATAGCCGTTTGCTAAGCCCTGCGCTTCCTCAGTCCTGCAGCATGTTTTTGTCTATCGCAAATTCTTTGTGTCACGCACCATTCCCAATACAGGTAGCTTTTGGCTTGCGTAAAATGGACTTGTGTAAATTCAAGCACATACAAAAACAAAATCCAAAAGACATGGTGTTTAGTGAAGCACTAATGCAAAAAGGCGGCATACGCTGGTACGTAATATTTCACTTTAGTTTTTCATTTATTTTATATGTGTTCTTTAGTACATATTACTAGTATTTTTGGCTTATGTGTTTTTATCTGTATGGCCAGGTATATCCAACTTGTGTAAAATGTGACTTGCTACTGTTTACTTGCGTCAGTTGAGAACTGCCAGTACCTGGAGTCCTTGGGCAATATGCTGATTCCACTGGATCGGTTAATTAATTTCAACCATAAAAGTTTCAGGATCCTGTTATAATACGACAATTGGAATGGTGCTTCAGCCTGAACATATTTGTGGCTGTGAGATGAGGAAATATCCATAGGTTTTGTGCATAAGTTTTATTTTCCATTTCAAATGAATTGAAATCCACTGAAGTGTAAATTTTCCAGAGGAAAAAGTGCCAGTTCTCTTTGCGAGATGCTCATTATGCGATTTGTCTTGCATCATCCAGTTAAGACCAAAAACATCATCTTCCTGAAACAAAGGACACATTATCCAGGATGCAGAAATGATCACTGAACCATTACACTCAAACCTGTTTTAGTGAGATTTACTTGGTTTTAAATTCCTGACAACACAGTCTGATATTATCTCACATCCAGGCTGTGTGGGATTAGTGGTCTGTAATGTGTTTTGAAAATGTTTTTTAAGAACAGAATTAAAAATTAAAACTAATTTGAAACTCTGACTCGCGGTGTTAATGAAGGACTTTGCCATATGCAGTGTAATTACCAGCTGCTTTTGAACCCCCCCACGGCTGTTTTTCTGGGGGAAAAATGAGCATCAGTGTCTCCAGAGAGCGTTGGTCCGATTTAACACAGCCTACGAAGTCAGACTTTGCATAAGGGCTTCCAGCAGCGGAAAGAGGGAAGGTGCTATTCAAAGCAAACCTCTCCCTGTTTGTCTCATTTGTTTTAATTATTGAATGCCAGATAGAGGCTGGGAGTCTGCTCTTGTTATGGCTGCAGTTTCATTTACATTTTTTTTTTTTTTACATTTTATTTGTTTAGCAGACACTTTTATCCAAAGCAGTGTACTTTTTTGAGATAGCAGGGCAAGACAAACCCTGGAGCAATTAGGGGTTAAGGGCCTTGCTCAAGGGCCCACGGGTGACATCACTCTGTCGACCCTGGGATTTGAACTAACAACTTTCCGAAGCCAGGTACAGTAACCTAACCCACCGAGGCACACAGCACCCCAATGGTATTTCTGCACCAGTTACTATTTTATGCTGGACATGGTGATGTCATGAAAATCATTCCAGATGCTTCTTTAATAGGAAAATGTAAATCGTCACATGTGACTACATAATACATCATTATGATACATTTTACCCAATGAATGTGAAGTAATGAAATGGGAAAAATCAGCTTTTTAATGAAACTCTAAAAGCAAGAACTTAATTGTGTTGGTTGGATGCCTCCTATTTGTTTAAAAATGGCTTAAGTGAAGGCGGGATGAACTTATTGTAATTGCCAGTGTTTATTTGATGGCATTTCATCAAACATGGCAGATTCTCGAGTCTGTCACACTGATTACGGGGGGGGTAATCGATGGGTCGGGACATGGTACATATTGTATTGTCAGATATCGATAGGGCCGCTGGCTGATGCAGAAAATAACTCCTGTGAGGTAAATATTTGTCAGGTTTGTGAGTTTGCAAGTAAATGTGTAAATGTACTTTTTAAAGTGGATTTATGTTCACATGCTCTCCGTTGTTCAGAATGGTAAATTTGACCACGCTTTGTGTTCTTCAGACTGTGTGCAATTTTCCATATCAAAACCGCATTTACTCATTTTCGCTTGGAAAATCTTCTTAATGGAGGCTTTATGTTGTGCCTTCGAAAGGTTTTTGGGGCTTATTGCTAGTAGTAAAAGAACAGCACAAGCCTCAAAGTGGCCATTCATCCATAAATGTAATGGACAGTTCATTTTTAAAAAGTTTACTTTCCATCTAGGTTAAATAAATGAACTTGTGTGAATTATTTGCAGTAAGGTTTGGTTGGTGTTTATTTTTACAGATGGTTGTCGAATTCATCCGGTAACCTTGACAAGCGTTAAACTCAGTATCCCTACGGGGGTAGTGCAAACAGTGTGGGGGGGGAGTCGTCTTACGCAACTATGCATTTATTTGTATTGATAAACATTTATAATTTCCTTGATTTTACTTGTTTTTCTCCTATTAATGGCCAGAGTTGTTTTTGTTGTTGTTTACACAAAGGTTAAATAAGGAATACATGCGAAACATCAGATCTCAGATGTTTCTGTTGCGGCACTTGTGATGGCAGAATGTAGCCAACACTGTTTCCCCATTATTCTGTTTCATAAACTCATAAACAACGATGTTTTCAGAATATTTCAGGGATTGGGGATGAACAGCCACTCAAACTTCAAACGCATGCGGCTGCAATTTGCGAATATGGCAACTTTAATAATTGATAAACCCACACACATGTATTTCTTCAGACATTATAGAGGAGCTACATTACTGTATGTTAAGTCAAACTTTTGTTTTCTCAATGTGCCATTCTCATGTTGTTCCTTTAAAGAGGGAGGCGCATCAGACCTTAACGGAGTGACCGGGTGAGTGTAAATGAGAAAGGGGTGTTGGACTTTTTATGGCTGGTGTCAGCATTCGCACGCGGGGGGCATTGGGTGACGTCCACGTTTCACTATTTGGGGTCCGTTTATGCTCTGTTTCTTAGTTCAGTTAAATAATTTGTTAGAACCAGCAGGTAACAGAAAGTAATCCACACAGAGTGTACCCAAGTCTGTTCAGGTATTTAAATGACAATGCATTTTTCTACATCTGTACAGGCTCAGTGTCCCAATGGCCAGTGGGTGTTCCACTCAGCTATTATAATTTTTGTCCATAATCTCTTGCTGAATAGCATGTCCTCCTGGGATCAGTTTGTGAACCCTTGCTGGTTTTGTAGGTTGACCTATAAAGTTTTGTTCCACAGAAAATATTTAGTGATTAGACTGTATGTCAGTGCCTTACATTTACATTTATTTTGACTTAGCTGACGCTTTTTGTCCAAAGCAATGTACAAATGAGGCAAAAAAATATTATAAACACCCGCTGTCAGAGTCGACTAGGCATAAGTGCAGTAAGTGTGACCTTCCAATGAATGCTCAGGTACAATGTGAACAGTGTAGGAGCAAGAACTATCTAGCACCTTCCAAATATAGCAAGAACCTAGTAAGTTCATACTGTTCATACATTCAGCTGGAAGTGCTGCTTTAAGAGCAGTCAGTGAAGTGGTGTAGGATAGCAGAGGGATTCCTGGAGCAGGACTGGGCATGATCCACATTAGTAACCAGCAGTGAGAGACTGAGAGAGTCCATGTTCAGTCTACAAGACACTGGAGATCCAGTGAATCCTGCTGAGAGCCTGGGAATGGAGGCCATGCTGATAATGTTGCCACAAGGGCCCCTGAGCCTATGATCGGAAAGTTGGCAGTTCAAATCTCATGTTTGTCAGAGTATCCATGTCCCCGTGGGGCCCTTCAGCATGGCCCTTAACCCTGAGAAATCCTCCAGTTGCGCCAAATAAATGGCATGACCCTGCACTCGGACCCCGTGTAAAAACAAAAGAATTCCAGTGCATCTGAACTCAAATTCATGCAAAGAGCAAATAAAGCATCATTCTATTTCCTACAAGTGCAATGAGAGTATCTACAGGTGTGCCGTTTTGTGTTTGAATATACAGCTGCTACTTTATCGTCTCTCATTGTCAGAGAGAGGATACAGCTCAGCACTGCTTCCGACCATTTCTGCCGATTCCCTTGCACCAGCAACTTCGATGCACAAAGACCTTGTTCACTGGCAGTTTTTAATATTGTACATTTATCATGCTGTGACATTGTAGCTGATAGCACAGTGTAATAAAGGCCATTATGGAGCGGTGGCAAAGGAAGTCAGATTCCACGCAGGCAGCATCTACCGGCCATGTTGCTGTAGCTGCTGAATCACATCACGAACACATTATTAATTCCCAAAAACAAAGGGTCTTCCTTACATACTGTATAATTACTTTCACATTTTCTTCCCTTTTACAAATAACGAGTGCCTGATTATAGCAATGATAACATTTCATATGCATGTAGCGGCATCATCGCTATCAGTACTGAAAAATGACTAAAACAAGTTCAATGTGAATAATTTATCTGAACTGTCATTGTTTTTTGTACACTGTGAAGTGTACAAACGTGACACGGACTTGAAGGTGATGTAGCTAAAACGGAAGGACCATGCTAAGATAATCCATTAACTTTTCGCAAAGATTGTGCTTTGAAATACTGAAATA
Source organism: Hyperopisus bebe (assembly GCA_026777045.1). Classification (NCBI taxonomy): domain Eukaryota; kingdom Metazoa; phylum Chordata; class Actinopteri; order Osteoglossiformes; family Mormyridae; genus Hyperopisus; species Hyperopisus bebe. The sequence goes on from JAODJW010000106.1 coordinate 31,759,821, forward strand.
TAAATTCCTTAGTATATGAAAATGTGGATTTTTTTGGATGTTATTACTTTTGCTACTGTTTGAAATATATCAATATAAAGCTTAAAAGTATTTAAAGTCTGTGTTGCTGCTATTAGTGGTTTTTTTAATACCTGCTTTATCAGTAGTTCAGATACTGGGTATGTTTGTTTTGTTTTGAAAGTTCTGTCGCACTTGACTTTAAGAAACAGCCTCAAATAAACTCATTTCACCACATATCCATCACTCAGCCTGGTGCTCAGGTGATGACCACGCCCACTGGGCTCGCATATGATCAGGCCCTCTCCACATTCAGGGTCCGAGTCAAGTCAAGTAAAGCTTCATTGTCATCTCAGCCGTGTACAAATACACAGTGACACAAAATGACATTCCTCCTGCATATAGTGCAAAAAATTCCTGTGCCATTATTAATATTTTAATGGGAGTGGACACAGAGGGTAAACTACTACTTATCTAGCTAATGTGACACAACATAGCCTTATATACATTGCAAATCACACAATGAACAGGCATAAAATGTAACTACTATGCCAATTGGAGAAAAGCCTTAGGTAAAAGTGTAATAAGATGGATTACCTTCTGATTCTTTGATAAAAATGACTGTGATGTAAAGATTGAAATAAGACTTAGGGCTGTGCGATATGGCATAAAATTCAAATTGTGGTATAATTTGAACCATAGATGGTATATGTTGCGGTATATAATTTGATCTGTAAATTTCATTAGAATTGTTTTTGAAAGGGTATGTCCATAGTAAAGGCATTGCAGGAGGAAGTTGTATAATAAACTGTTAAAGTTGTGGCCAATACCTCCACTAAAATGAAATCCGACGTGTGGGAGAATTTCGGAGTTATCTCAGATAATGAAAACAACTCTTTTGACGTCTTGTCTTGGAGAGAGCATGAGCGTTTGTTTCCCAATATTGCTCATATTGCGAGATCTACTCTCGCCACCCCGGCATCCAGCGCCGCAAGTGAGCGAGATTTCTCATGTGCGGATCTGTCATCCAGGAGCAAAGGAGTCAGCTGAGGCCATCAACTGTGGACGATATCTTTTTTTACACAGAAATAAAGAGCACCACACCAAACACTAGTCTATGCCTTCACGGAGGAATTCCAATCGGGTAATCAAAGGAAAATACGTAGGTAGGTAGCCTAATGTACATTTGTACAGTGCACGTAGGTAGCCTATAAAACCTCATAATGTGCAGGGTAGTCTAATGTACATTTTATATAATATTAGCTTTATTAACACATTAATTGTAAGCTGGTAAGGCTATGTGTGGGCACGGCAATATCAAACATTATTTGAGTTTGGAGGTAGGCTACTACCGTTTGTTTTGCTTATTATTAGGCTGTTATTAAGCAACGTTTTCATTTGGCTACGCCTTTTTAACTGATGTTGCACATGTCACTGGTTGTTTGTTGTGCCAATAAACTTTTGTCTTTAATTTTGGCTATCTGATTGATTTTCATTCAGATGCGGGTCGGGTGTCGGTATTTATTTAGAGCGGGTTGGATCGGATGCGGAAATTTTATTTTATTTCTGTCGGATACAGGTTTAAGTATGATGGTACGGGCGGGTGCGGTTTGTCAAAATCAGACGCGTGCAGGACTCGTGCTACCAGAGGCTTGTCCAAGAGCATATGTTGACATAGTAACTAAGTGGAGGTTCAGGTTAGACTCATTTGTGGAACCGAATTTGGAACAATTAAGCCAGGATTGTCGAAATAAGCCTGGCTTTTGTGGATAGCTCGCTTTGTGGAACAGCCCCAGGTGCAGCAATAATCATATAAATAATTTTCATATAAATCATATAAATAATAAATTATTTATTTGACTCAAGTTGATTACTTCATTTTTGCGGACGAGGGCCGGAAATTTCTGCGGTAGGGCGGTATAATCAAAATCTCTCCCGTTGGCCAAATTTATATCGTATACCGTTTATACTGCACAGTACTAAGACTTATTATTCTTAAAGTAATGACCAGATCTTAAGTGATGACCACCTTGGCTCTTGTGACCTATAAAACGATGAATATTTCTGCTGTATGATTTAAATCCTCCACCCATGATTAAACCACAATACAAGAGACTCTTGTATGCTGTATTTAGTTCCTAGTTCATTCCAAGGCAGTTCTAATTCTATATCATCAGATTAAATTAATCTAACGTAGTTACCGTGAGTGTGATTAGTGTAATGCCTAAGACTGTCATGGAAACCTATGTAACTGAAAGGTCAAAGGGCATGTAGGGCATGTAAAGGGCATTTTGCACCTGTCCTAGAAGCAGTTTGATTCAGTGGTGCAATGTGTCTTCATGTCCAGGGTGGTATCAAAGTGTGTGTGTGTGTGTGTGTGTGTGTGTGTGTGTGTGTATCTGAAAGGAATGTCTGAGGACTAACCTGGGTTGTATCTAAAAACAAAACCACAGCTGCCTAACTCTTGGGAGAATTAAACTCATCACCTCAACTCTCCTGTTTTCACCAAATTCTTAATCGGAACCTCTACAGGGCCCAGGGCCAATATTTATGGTGGAATGCCAAACATCGGTTTCAGTGTTGCAGCTAATTTATTAGTATGTTGTAGGGACTCCTTTTGTGGCCTATGCAGCATCAGTTTGTCTTGGAAATGACAGATACAAGTCCTGCATGGTGGCCAAGTGGCCACAGCACAGTGACCAAAGGCTCAGCTGTAGCAGCCTGACCATGAATATTGGTCCTGTGTAGCTCCCGATGAAGAGTTTTGGTGAAAACAGGAAAGTCAAGGTCCACATTTAATTCTCCAGTGAATCAGGCAACTGTAGTTTTATGTCTTTTGGATTCAATCCAGATTAGCGCTTGGACTTCCTCCTATATTAGCACTTGTTTTCACTAACCAAAAGTAATCCGAAGAAGTTTTTTGCCTTTACGAAATACGACGAAAGCTAAATTACTGTGTAAATGAGTGTGTTTGTTTATCAGTAAACCAGTTACAGATATATAGTCATGTGTAGTATAATGACGTTTCAGTTGATGACAGACTGCATATACAATGGTGGTCCCATAAGATTATTCTCGTGTTAAAAAACTCCTATTGCCTAGTGATGTGGTAGCACAATCTACTGAGTTGCCAGTCATATAAAAGTGTAGTAACACACAATTATGTGCACTACGTATTGCTTGATAACTACGTTACTGGTCTCTGTATTTACTATGCTATATTTTTTATCATTATATAGGCTATTCCATATGGCCTAGGTGTGTAGTAGGTTAAATCATCTAGGTTTGTGTTAAGTACACCCTATGATGGTCTCACAACAGTGAAACTGCCCAACAACACATTTCTCAGAATATATCCCTGTTCTTAAGCGATGCATGACTGTATTGATTCTGGTAAGTGAAGCTTCACAGTACATACATTTCTACTTTATATAGACTGTATATTTATTGTATCATTCCTGCTTTTACTGCATGTTAGTGTTATTTTAGGTTTTATGTATTACTCAGTATGATTTGTTGGGTTATTTTTTTCTGTCTAGAAGAGCTCAATTTTTTTCCCTATATAAATGAATGATAATCACTTCTTTGCTTTATGCTAATTTGGCTTATGAAAGGTGTCTGTGGAACTCTTTACTTTTGTAAAGTGGGGGGCATCTCTATATATACACACACATTATGGGTGGATGCATGCATGCATGCATGTAACACATACTGTGCAATCAACCAGTATAAAATTTATTGCTGCTTCAGAGATTTGTGACCTGTGCCTGCATGAGTTTATACATTGTGTTGCTGATATATGATTGGTTGATTAAATATTTGCTTCAACTAGCGGTTGACAAGGTGTACCTAATAAAGTGGTGTGTGTGTGTATAATATAGATGTTACAATAATTTAGACAGTATTCAGTAGTAGATCGGCTTGAGATGTGTGATCTTTTCAGGGGAAAACACCATTTGTTGTGTATCAGGTTTAATGAGAAATATGACAAAATGTAATTTTTCTTTTTTTTTGCCAGATGTCATACAAAGCTCTTAGGAAATGTTCACACTTGATGACACTTCTGGTTAATCAGAGTTTTCTTCCGCTGTCTGAAGTGTTTTTCCCCCCAGTTTTTTTTTTTTTTTTACTTTCATTAAAAATGACATCATATGAAACATGACAGGATAACAAATAGAAAACATTTTCAGAGAGTTTACTTTTAAATGAAGCTGTATAACAGCTTCCTTGTGGAATTCCAGCAAGCATGTTTTTTGGTATACAGATTATCAGATCATCATTTTCTCGGTTAATGAATATGCCCAGAGTCACATTCCTGTATGTATCAAAATTCTGGTGGCTGATTAGGTTTCCGTTCTGTGCTGGATCTAACATGCTAAGGATCATGGGAAATCCGCACATATCCTGCCCCTACATGATGCACCTGTGGTGCTGGGCTGGGATTGCCTTGCTGAAGGGGATTCATGCTCCCTTTCTGGCTCTACATTCATATATAACTCTAGGTACTTTAGCTCATTTTATTATTAACATGATTGATTTACTCCGGTGATCTTTGTCATCACGTCACTGCTGAGGGGAGACAATGGTGGAGCCACCAAGGGCCAGTGTTACACGTTAACCCGTGCTGTCTGTCCTGTTGATTTCTCTCCTTTTTGATATGGGTGTTGCTAACAGTGTCACTGCGTAGAGCAGGGATGGACAATCTTATTCAGAAAGTCTGTTGTGTGTGCGAATTTTCGCTGCAGCGGCCGGCTTAGATTACTAATTAGAGGACTGATTGGCTGAAGAGTCCTCACACCTGTGTTTGAGCAGCTGACCTAAAGTTCATCCCAAAAACCTGCATACACACCGGCCCTTTGTGGATTGCCCACCCCTGGGCTATTGTGTAGCATGAATATAAGCATAAAACAGGCAAACTGGACAAAACAGAAGGGGAACAAAATATATAACAGTCATCTTGTGTTTAATATTTTCTCAGGGAGGATGACGTCAAAACGTATGTTTTCTCGATGCATTTGTCATATGGTTTAATAATGGGTAACGTATCGTATATATGTGATCACACAAAATACAAGCAACAAAGTCTGAATAGCCACGTTGGACAGAAAGACATCATGGTCAAGACAAGTGATGAACAAATATGTCCCTTTAAATTCATTTGATTTTCCTTCAGTATTTTCCAACACAAAATATCTGTTGACTTCAGACCATGAAATAGCTCTATAAATGCTAAGGTATTGATAAGCACATATACTGTATACATGTGGGTAGATGGTGGCGCAGGAGGTAGTGCTATCTTTCGGCAACCGGAGGGTTGTATGTTCGAGACATGGTTCCTCCTGACCCCATCAAAGTGTCCTTGAGCAAGACACTTAACACCAAATTGCTCCCGGTGAGCAGGTTGGCACCTTGCATGGCAGCCTCTGCCACCGGTGTGTGGATGGGTGAATGTCAGGAATGAATTGTAAAGCGCTTTGAGTGTTCATAGGAGTAGAAAAGCACTATATAAAAACAGTCCATTTATCATTTATGTGTACACACTGTACATGGTACATTAATTGATGTGTGTACGCTTGCAGTGGTGACTTTCTTCCTATAAAATGAATGTGTGAATCTCAACAGCTATATGAGTTATTGCCCCATATCAAGGTATCTGTCAAAACTAGTAACCTACTTGAACAAGGCTCAGAATTACATTCCATTCAACAGGCAGGAGGCCACACAAGTAACAGTTGACCTAAAGGTTATCCCAAAAACATGCACAGACAATGGCCTATTGCAGATAAGATTGGCCACCCCTGGTGTAGAGAGAATATCCCTACAGAGAGATATTACATCATGACTGTGGAGTGATTGCATCATCACTGCTAAGAAATTACATCACCATGGAGAAATTACATCATCACTCTGGAGGCAGCACAACTTGGGCTTCCTGTACTGGTTTGATGGGGATGCAGCCGGGGGAGGGGTGTCCAGTAGTGTCCATTCTGCTGGCTGGATGGTGCCCAGTTTTTCCACCAAACCTAAATGGTGGGCCCCTCACTCCATCCTGAGATTTTCTGTGCTGGCTCTGCAGAGATGAAAGGCTGATGAAGAGGAGGCAGTTTGCAGTTTCCTTGCACTGCCGTCAGGCTCACACGGCCTGTTTTTCTTTGATCCCAAAACAACAGCGCCTCTGTGTACCCACCACAGAGTTTTACTGTATGTTACAGCCTGCAGTTTGCTATGTGTATGCCAGTCCCCTCGCACACCCCAGGAGCGCCTAATCAGAGCAACCGTGCAATGTCCCTGGATATTAGGTCACCAACTTATGATCCAGCACATAGGTGTTAACGTGCAGCACATTGTCATCACTAGTGCTGCTGTCCTTTTAATTACTGTTATGTATAACTCCAGCATTTTCCCTCCAAAGAGCACCCTCACCCCTGTGGGATTACTTCAGTTATTACAGCAGCTAATGGAGGGGTGGTGCATCATTTTCATTTACTTAGCATGCACTTCTACAGTATGCAAAGCAGTATACAGTGGTACCTCAGAACTCAAATTTAATCCGTTCAGAACTCCGGATCGAATCCTAAAAAGTTCGAGTTGTGATCGAGTTTTCCCCATATCCCCATTTCCAAATAATGAAAAACTAATTGATTCCTGGCCCCAAAAAATTACACCTAAATATGTTTTTTTTT
>JAODJW010000106.1:31791637-31806817 GCA_026777045.1 Hyperopisus bebe
AAGTAATAAAATAAAGAATAATTAAGAGAATTGTGTAAAACAATATATTACTATTATGAATGAAAATAAGTTATTTTACCTCTGACAGTCTAATGGATTGTTCCTCTTCGAAAGTTTTTTCTAAATTCACCAAGTCAATGTTACGTAGCTAATTTATACCCAGAGACCACATTCAAAAAGTCCTTCCTCTGCTGATAGCAAAGAAAGCCCCAAAGTGCTCCTCTCATTGCCGATAAATTGGATAAGGTGCCAGGTTAAAGGTCAGTCCGGTCACCGGTTTGTCTGCATTTTGCCTTTTCATGTGCTATCCATTGACAATCGCTGGCTCGAAAGCTCTCCATGAGTGGGCCTGCAAGAACATCTACTGCTGCTGATCGGTTTTACTGTCAGCATCTCAAAAAAAAAAATAATAATAAAAATTCTCAAGATGATGTGTATGAAAGCTACTCTGCACAATTTCACACACATGACCGCTGGGCTTTCTGCAACTGGAGCTGTTTGTTCCAGTCCTTGCTGTCAATCTGCATTCACTTGCTGAAATATTCAATATCATTGTCTTCATACAAGGGAGCTCATAGGACTGAGTAGCTCTTTTGTCAGTGACGTTTTATTAATTTGCTCATATAAAATAAGATGCATTGCTTTGGCTGGCCTCCCCACCCGGTTTCATTCATGCTTAACAAGAATTAATCTTTTTGGTGCTCGTTTTTTCTCTTTTGAGGCTAGCCAAACACCCCCCGTCCCCCACACACACCAACACAGAGCTCAAAACACCTAAGTTCTTAGTATTTTCCCAATATTTGTCAGCTGGATGCTAACCATTAATCAATAAACTGTATATTAAACATGCATGCGCCTTATTTAATGAAGTCATTGCATGCAGTAAACATAAACAACTAATTTTCTGCCGGGGACTCTCTGCCAACTTTCCATGAATCATAATATTCTGTGTCACGAATATACTGGTACATGTTTAGAATCCTGCTAATTGTTTTTGCGATATAGCTGTGATTAATATTTACTCTTACACTGTTACGTTTACCTCTGCCAAATACTGTATGATTGAGCTAATATATTTATTTGTTTTATATTTTTAGATAATGTGTTCATTTCTTGGAGATAGCATACATTTTGTTGTACAGCGACAATATTGATAATATATTTTACATAACTGCTAAACAAGTAACAATGTCTAGAAGTTGCCTGAGGATAGATCCTGTTAGAGGAAATCAGAGACAATATCCTGTCAGACCGCAGGCAGCTACTGTGTAGGATCATGTTACCTCAGCATAATCAATTCACCGTCACTGTAAGCAGAAAGCTCTGAACACTGATTGTATGACATTCGCTTTACTTACGCCTCACAGTGGAGCTGCTTATGCTGCCTTTTCCTTTCTGTTTTCAAATGAAAGAAAATATTTAACGTAAACATAAAAAAATCTGTTCTGAAATCAGTGCATAGGGCACAGATTACATTACAAAACTATATAGTCAGCGGTTTCTCTGGAAGAGAGCCTTCCATATTTGCGCTACTCCTAATCACAGGTGGGCATTATCACCTGTGCAGCTTCCCAAACCTCACTAACCGCTAATTACCACTTCACTAGAATGGCCAACCAATAAAAACACATTTTAATTTAGCAAGGTCACAAAACATTTCTGTGAAAATTTATTTGTGCATTTTAACTTTTTTGATGTTGTCACAGGTGTTTATTATTATTATTATTATTATTATTATTATTATTATTGCGCAGGACAATGAGTCACAAGGCACGTCTCTCAGTGGAAACAAAGGGTAACGCTTCAGTCTCAGCCTCGCACTCACTGTGATAGCATCGTGCATGTACACACTAGCTGAATACATATATTTAGACAGTAAAAATACATTTAGACAATGATAGACAGTACCAGTAATTATTATATAATAAAATACATTTAAAAATAAAGATTTATTAATTATTTTAATACTAATAATAAACCATTAATACATTTAATTATAATAATATTGTCGTGCCAAGTGGGGGACGGGACACACACTCAGCATGTATCAGGGAATACGGGGTTAAATTATAGGTAAGGCAGGCAAAACGCAGACGGACAATACAGTGACCGGACTAGGGAAACAAACTGAAACGCGGACAAAATACAGAGGACTAATGACAACAACCAGAAATAGCTGATCACACGGGGATTCCACACGGGATTAACGAGGGGGCATGGCTCACAGAAGGAGTGGACGATCAGGGCAGGACACATTGTTTGGATACATTTATTTTCTTACTTTAAAAATGACTGTTTTGATGAATGTGCTTAGATGTGTTTGGTACAGTATATGCTTTTCTTTTCTTTTTCTTATCCGGTTCATTTTGTGTTTAAATGCTAACATATTTAGGTGTAATTTTTTTGGGGCCTCGAACAAATTAATTGCTTTTCCATTATTTCTTATGGGGAAAATTCGATCACAACTCGAACTTTTTAGGATTCAATCCGGAGTTCTGAATGGATTAAATTTGAGTTCTGAGGTACCACTGTATAATGTATATTTACTTGCACACACATAATCGCTGTGCTTATCTAATCGCAATGTCAAACTGCCTTTCTGACCAGTGTTACTTCTAGCATCCGAGTAACTATATAACTCTGTAAAGCGAGAATACTCCTGCCACGACCCCCCAGCAAGACTGTCCCTTCCTCTGAAAGATACTTGCATATTCATGACTGGGCCCGAAAATAATGACAAAGGTGTCACTGGTGTCAGTGACAGTTGTTTTGAGAGGATGAGCGTAACGAAGACACGTCAAGTTGCCGATGGCACAGTCCCACTTGGACTGGAGCGAGCCATGATGCACGGCATCTGCAATGTCAGAAGCATAGCCTGCAAAGACATCAAGGGGGGCAGTGTCCTTTTCCTAGGCCCGACTCGTTAACTGGACGGGACTTCCCTGCCCCCCCCGCCCCCAACCACCAGCTGGTTGTTATGGTGATTTGGCAGGGAGTTTCTGAGGATGTCACTATAGGAACAGGGCAAACAAAAGGCAGCGTTTGAGTATCACACAGTATGAAACAAAAATCTATTTTTCTCGCACCGAGGAGCACAGAGTACCGCTTTTGTGCGTCCCCCGTGAAGGATACATGTGTGTATGTGTGTAAATATATGTAAGGTTTTTATATTTTATAATAGTTTTCATTTATAATGTCCTCATAGCATGAACCAGTCTCACATTTCCTATATAGAATATCCTCTCTGATTCTCAAGTTGTGCAGTAATATGTCTGTGTATGTGTTTGCATGCGTCTTGCCCAGACTTCCCTCCCATCCAGGGTGCCCGGCTGGCTTGTGCCCTGTGCTGCCTGCAGTTATATCCAAGGACTCCCACAGCCCTGTACTGTTGGACGAGGGATGTGCATTGCAAAATTTCCCAGTAACAATCTAAATTAATTAGTCATTTGGTGAATGTGTTGTGTATATATTCACAGAACTATTGTAGTACAATTTAAAGAGTTCATGAGAAATTATTACTTTTTTGCTAATAATAATATACTTCCTTGATAAGTATGCAAACATTAAAAAGCACTGTAGATAATGGCAGTTCTCCAGGGACATAAATCTATAAGTCCATTTCACAAACCCTTACCTAAGGCACACATGATCTAACTAAGATTAAACTTCCCATACCGTTCATTTAAATTAATGCAAAGATAAAGTGTAAATACACTCGATGGTGTATGTCAACTTTTTGCATTAGTGCTTCCATAAGGTCAGGTTTTCCACACTGCTGTCAGTGTTTGCTCTTCCTCCAAATGGGCAAATTCATGGATGACTTCTTGAGGATCATTGGCATGGTGGTTTGGAAGAATGACTTCAGTGTAAGAGAGTTCGTGCTTGCCACTTGCAGCATCCATCAGAACAAGCAGGCCCCCTTTCAGTCAATGGGCTGTTAGATCTCCGCATGGACTCAGGCTGTCCATATTGCTTCTTTTGCCATGCTCATTAGGAAGCTTCCAAAGTGACATCAATCTTGCTTTGTGTGATTTCGAGCGTGAGTGTCCGTTTCCATCTGTGTGACCATACAGGGAGAACATAAGTGACACAGTGTTTCAGAAAGAAATTATTCCGTTAAGTACTGATGACATTTATTCATTTATGTTTTTAAGTCAATCGCAGCCAGGCAACAGATGGGAAAGTGCATGCAAACATGATTGTTTGGCAAATAAGCTAGTAAACTAAGTTCATCGTGAGCCCAAGGAATAGCAGAATTTAAATCCTTGGAAAATCCTTCCAGATGCTATATTTGTATAACAGAAAATCCATTGAGCCGTCACCTCTTGTAAAAAGTCGTCAATAACACTTTATGGGAAATTTTCATATGACCATCTGTTCAACATGATCAGTTACAAATATCTGTCTGTGTTATGGACATTGCTGGAAAGTAAATGCTATAGTCAGATGTTTCATCAGATTTACCGACTGTAACTTATAAGGTGCCACTATTGTGTTGTTGCATCTTTAAAGTGAATCTGTTGTTTTGCCTACTTACAAAGGATGGAAAATCACAGTTGGGCATAAAACTGTATTGCTTTTAATGGGCTCAGTAAATAACAAGCTATGTAATTGTGGGTGGTCAAAATCAGAAATTCCTCCTAGCAACCTTGTTCTAGCCTGTGACAAAATGGGTGAGCGAGGAGGCGTTTTGCAGCTATTGAACTGAATTCTGTGTGATCTCCTTGGCTGCATGGTCACCAGCTCCAAAGGTTAAGCATCATCCAACTGACAGCCAGGCATTTCTGCAGACGGGTCCGAGCATGATGCTGTTCAGCCTTGCGGATGCTGCACGCCTTCCTTAAATGTTAAGGAGTCTTCAGAGCCTTTTCTGTATGATCTAGCTAAACTTTGAACACTCATATGACACGCACATCCAGGGCAAGTAGACAGAAACTCAATATCTTCTGCATTTTGCAATCCATTAAATCTATTTTATTGTTTTAATCGAGTCGCAGTGTTACGCTACACTTAAAATGCAATGCACACTGCAATTCATTAATGGATGTTTTTGTATAAGATTTTTTGCTTGCTGTAACACAGCTGTTTTTTTGTAAGCCATGTTTTGATGGTTTCAAGATGTGCTGAACTGCTAACTAAAGATGACAGTATTAAAGTATTAAAGATTGGGTATTCTCACAAAAACTGCTGAACATGTCCTAGCTGTGTTTTTCCTCAGGTTTACAGGCGTAACATGTCTCCCTGCTGCTCAGACTAATTGTCTTCCCAGAATAAAAGTGTCAAGTGTCTCTGGCCATCAGTGGTAAAGTAACCAGAGACATGATGTGTATTTTCCACAGCCACACACACTACTGATGAACAATGCAGGATGCCTTATGTTGGTTGGAATGTGAGTTTAATAAATGATTGTGATTGTATAATTCATTCAAGTTGTCAGTGTACCAGAAGAGACTTTCTGACAAGTTAACCAGAATGTGAACTGCTGGCTTGCCTTTCCCAGTAAGGACAGGACACAGTGGTATATGACAAAAAGTTCTATGTGGCTATAGTCTTTGTTTTCAATTTTTTTTCTTTTTTGATTTATAAATATCGCAATATTTATCGCAAAGATTTGAAGTATTGCACTGTGATTTTTTTTCCAATATTGTTCAACCTTAGTTTTAGACTGCTTTTAATTTTTCTAGTTATCTTTTTGCAGCGTTGAGTGATGTGTCATTTTGTATGGAAACAGAGTAGCATATAGGCTAGCGAAGTATTGCTAGGGTTGTGTTTGTTAAAAATCGCTATTCACTGTAACTGCCAAAGGCACAGACTGTCGAACTTTATTTGTATGCTACCGCACTTGAGCTGTCTCTTCAGTGTAATTTCACTTTCAGTTTAATTTATTCAAGCTACTTTTTAATGTTTTATGGTATCCTTTCGCAACAGCAACTTTTCGAGAGATGGGGGGCATGGCTGACAGGCTGGGGGGGATCTTGTATCCATGAAGATCTAAGTGAGCAGATGTTTGCTGCTGTGGTGGCCAGTCAGCTTCTTAGGTCTCCTTTTGACATACGTGACATTGTATGCCGAACTGCCCTCCTCTGAATGTTTTATATATAGTGTGAAGTGGCAGCAGCTTTCTCTTGTTGGCTAAGAGTCGCTGCCTATCCCAGCAGCCTGTCGTGGGGCTCATGCAACGTGGCCATGCCGCCGTTTTCACAAGTGTGACAAAATAAGTTCCCTGTGGAGCAGAGTAGTCAGACATCCTGAAGAAACTGCTCTCTGCCTTTGGAGGAGTCCACATGTCGCAGAAAGAACCCCGCAAGCTTGTAGCCATGCTTATGATAATATGTCCTGTATTACGTCCAGAGTCACACAAATGTTTATAAAAGCGTTTGTGTTTCTCGTGTATTTGACTGGCAGGAAAAGGAGAGGAAGGGATGTCCCTTTCAGCAGCTCTATATAAACCATGAGAAAATGTGCTGTCCTTAATGAAATTTTTACTACGAATTGAAGAAAATAAGAACGAATATTGACTTGATTTTGGAGTCTGACTGATTTCACCATCTGGTTGTAAAGCATGTCATGTTCCAGAAGATTTCAAGTTTCATGTAAGACAGACCCATTCCAATGATTCATTCTATAATGTTAGCATGCCTGGTGGGGCTGGACAGCCAGGTGACCTTGGACCCCCAGAGGTTATTTTTTTTGTCCTTATTCGGTAGTTGATTCCTCTTCTCCACTGTCTTCTGGCATTCTTTCTTTACCTTTTCCCTTTTTCCTGGTTCATACACAGGTTTTTATAAATGCTGTAGTAATGCATTGCCACACACCCCTGTCAAGTGCCTTGAGCCAACTCTGTTGTGAAAGGCACTATATCAACAATAAATTCAGTTGAATTTATGGGTCAGAATCGCGTCATGTCTAAAGAGAACATTTATCAACTCTCTGACCTGTTGACCATCACCAGCTCCTTACAGTGGTCTGGATGAGAGGCCACCTTCCTAGTTTACTTCCAGTAAAGTCCCATACCTGTTTGTGACTTACAGATCTGTAGGTTTTAAGCAGCCAGCTAACCTGTGATTCGGTGTTTTATTTTTCCTCTGTGTAACTGTAAGTGTTAATAAATGCACGGTATACTTTCCTGGATTGAACAATAATACTCCAACCTCATTAATTCACAGTACACTTTCCTGGATTGAACAATAATACTCCGACCTCATTAATTCACAGTATACTTTCCTGGATTGAACAATAATACTCCGACCTCATTAATTCACGGCACACTTTCCTGGATTGAACAATAATACTCCGACCTCATTAATTCACAGTACACTTTTCTGGATTGAACAATAATACTCTGACCTCATTAATTCATGGTACACTTTCATGGACAGAGCAACATTTTACTTTTATTGCACTTTGCTATATTTTCTATTGCAGTTGTTCCATTTATTTTTTATATTTATTTAATATATTTACAGTATTTTTGCCATATATTTTGTTTCAGCATTTTATTTGTTCTTTTCATATTTATTGCATAATTAACCTCTGCGACTTCTAGTTATGTCTGCCTTTGTGTTGTGTTGTCTAATCCTGTTATGCATTACATGTTACTGCCTAAATAGCATGAGCAAGATTTCCTATTTACTGATGTCCATAAGGCACATAAAGGACTTTGATTTTGATTTAAGTGCTATTCTGTTTGCTTGTGTCAGTGTTGTTAATGAATATTTGTTTGGCTAAAAATTTAATAATTTGGTCAAAAACACCCATATTTACTTAAACCTCTTATACTTGTGCTCCTTTAATCTATTTTCTAGTCTTAATAGCACATTTATTACTATTTTAAAGGGTCTGGGAACAGACCAAGGTATTTGGCAAAGATAATAAATAGAAAAAGGTATGGGTATAGGCAAAAAAATGATTGAATCAGGGCATGCTGTATTGTAATAATGGTACAGTATTTTAAAGCTGACATTTCTCATTTGCGGCTCTTTTTTGGCTTTAGACTCTTGACACATTTAATTGAGAAACAAACAGCTACCAAGAAGCAGAAGAAAGCTACTGCATAAATACAGCACACAATGGGATTAAAATTCCTCTAGGTGTTTCTAGACATTTGGAATCCCTCTTCCTGTTTATATGATATTTAGTGGACTTGAAACAATAATAATGAACACTTAATGAATAAAGTATAAAAACGTGCCTGTGGATGGCTTATACAGAGAAAGGCCCCCGGACCGTTCTCAGGTATGCAGCTCACCAGATTCTGTGATTAATTTAATGCTGTGAATTCTTTATGGATATTTCTTTGCTTTCTTTTATATTTCTCACGTGCCACTGAGATCTCAGTCTTTTTAGAATGTGCAGCACATGGCTTTAGCCCCAGAATCCTTTGCACTTTCGCCTCCTGAGATAGGCCTGCCTTGCTTATACCATTATGATGTGATCTCACTTCACCCGAGAAAGCTTGACATTGTCTCAATTGGATTAGCATTAACTTGTCGGATATTAACTTGCTTTGTGTAGATTCTCTTGGTTTTATTATCTATTTCTGCAGATATTCTGCTCATTAGATGGCATGTTTTCATGTACCTTGTTACTCACAGACTTCATTTAGTTTTAATGAATGGAAGGTAATCAAGGAGATATGCAGTTTGAGAAATAGGAGAACAATTAAACAATTAACTACTATTATACAGATAGATTAATTCTGTTAGTAGTTGGTGCTTTAAATATATTATGTAAATTGTTTTGTTTGTAGAGATGAAAATAATTACAAAAATTACTTAGTTTAGCATTCTTTAACGAGGTAATCATTTTGAGTATAAAATGGGGAATAACCTATATGAAAAATTAAATGTGCTTAATGAAGACTGAGATGTTGTTACATGGCATTGAACACAGAGTGATTTTGGGCCTTTGCTTTTAATACAAAATCCAAGCAGGTGCTGGTGGAACACCATCAGATTCTGTTGTTTTACTGCAAGGCAGATGAAATGGCAGCCGCAGCCTTTGACTATGGGTGGGCTGGACTTTAACATTTCCCATGTGGTCAGTAGGAGAGCCGCATTTACGCAGCCAGCGCGTGTGCCTCATAGCCCTGTCTCACTGAGGCAGGAAGTGCAGAGACTTCATTAGACTCTGGGGTATTACAGGGGGCTGAATTGGGGGGGGGTCACCAACCAGTCTAGGAACCTTTTCTGCTCCTTTGCACTTTGACAGCTTGATACAAACCAATAATCACTGTTCAGTACACTTTCCAGGAAAAAACAATACTGTGCACTTTACTCTGTCCTATTCCCTATTCCAGCCATCTCTTTTGTACTTATTACATATATCTATAATACATGCCATACCTTCTGTTTTGCTTGTATTTATTCCATAAATATCTACTTCTCCAGTCCTAGTTTTACATTTCCTGTGATGCTTTGAGTGCCTTTATGTTGTTTTGTGCTGCCTAATCCTGTTACACGTTACATGTTACTGGATGGTACAAGAAAGAATTCCTATATGTACTGATGTACAAAAGACAAGTGATCTTGAATCTCGATTTTATTAAAAGGAAAAAAAATGTTATGATAGCATGTGTGAACCCCTCGCACTGCAATATGAGGGGGGCTGTCAGTATAAGTGGCAAATCAGAGCCCCAGTCCCACAAGGACACCCAAGGTCTGTGTGTATAATTTATATGAGTCATTGGATGAATGCATTACATGCGGCGTGTGTGTAGGGAAGGGGGGACACTTGAGCTACTAATGCATCCTCATAATGGACCATATTGCAAAAGCAAGAAAGTATTATGTTACCCCCAAGAAAAGATCAGCACATCTTTCCCTTTGACAGTCAAATGCCAGCCCCTGCACTGCCAAACCGTGCAAACCCTTCCAGGATAACTTAGCAAAATAAAATCATTAAGAAGAACACCACTGACCTGGCATGTACTAAAATCATCCCTGAGTTGCACTAAATTAGGCAAAGAAAGAATCAGTGCTTGTTACAAAATGTTCTTTGCATAGTGAATTATTATTACTGTCTCTCTTGGTTGAGACTGACTGGTTTTGTTTGTAGCATATGAAGGGATAAAATATGAGAAACACAAGGGACTGGTGAGTATGGATGAAAATAAAGGCACACCATTTTTATTGTTATATAGAAACATGTATTCTTTCCCAGAGTACAGATTGGCAGAGTCATACAACAGACTGGGAGCGGAGGTCATTTTTCATAGCTGTAGGAGCTAAACACGAGCATGATTAGTGAAAGTGGAGAACGTGGCCACCCCACCTTATCCCTGGCTGGCGAGCATTTCTCAGGGGCCAGAAAAGATAAAAGGGGAGAGGGAAGCGGGTTCATCTGTAATCTTTACCTAATCCCCTTAGTTTTTTTTTTTTTTTTAATAATCATTCTTTCTCTGCTGTCAGAGCCTGCGGCCCTGTATCCCCACAACACACAGAAAGTGAGGTGAAAAAAAGCCCTGCTAGCCGGCACCCACACATCCACAGGGGGAGATAAATCATTCAGGCCTCTTTTTGTGGTGTTAATGTCCTCTGAGGTCCACGTCTCCCAGCGGCGAATCGGAGCCGGGCTGGTGATTACTGGAGTTAGGTGTGGCGAGCCTGGGCGGGCCCGGGGCTTTGTGTACCACCAGGGGAGCCAGCTGGGGGGTGTCAAGTTTCTGTAGAATGGTCAGCTTTGAGCTGGAGAGGCTGTAGAGAGGTTTGCTGGCCCGGGGGGTCTGAAAACACAGTTTGAACCACCCCAGAAAAACCTTCATCATTGCTTTGGCCGTGTACTCATACATGCAACAAGGAGCTGCTTAATCTCCAGCTATGGACTATTCTTATCGCTCATGCCCAATTTTTATGGATATGCTTGTTGTTGTGAAGAAACATAAAGGGGTGATTTAAATACTGAAGAGCAGGGAGTATGGGCCAGATTGCCGCCAATGCCGATGACCAGAGAAACCACACTTGGCCGTACCGCGTGTTATTCTTCATTGTCATGTGTACGTTTTAAATGGTTTGTTTGTTATGCTAATGCAGACAAGTAGCTGTTTTTTTTTAAACCAGTTAAAGAACGTGAAAATTTCTTGTGTTACATGGATGTTTGTGTTTTTTTTAATGCTTCATTTTGTCTTTTTAATCTTTAAATTTTCTGATAGGTTATTCTCAGTTTCATACATGTTTGCCATTATTTGAGATTGAACTTTCCTATGAGTAATTAGTTCTATTGCATTTTCCCCTGACACTGTAAAGGAAGACAGTACTTTTACGCAAGTCAGATTTACCTTCCCGTACCATTTTAGACACCTTTTTGCAAAACACATACAATACACAAGTAATATGTGCTAATGAACGCATACTAAATAAATGAAAAGATAAAATGCAAGTTTACTTACAGGTGCTTGCAAAAACTATGCATTTCAGATATTTTTTTTTTTGCTTGAGTCTAGATTTAAGTGGAAAATGTGCATAATTATATGAGCATGTGGTGTTTGTGGATTCACCCCAAAGACACACCCAAGTGTGTAACGCCTGTCAATGTTCATTTCTCTCATCTCTCTACAGTTACCAGTAAAGTGCAGCCCACCAACTCGGACGCCCTCCTCTCGGTGTCTGCCGCCAGTGTTGTCTCCATCCCACCCAGCGTTTACCTCCCAGCTAACTTCAAACTCTCCAACGCTCAGCTGGCCTTCTTTTTACGAGAAATCAGGTCACCTTCGCAGGTCAACCAATACGGACACCCCCTGCAGCGCTCCGAAAGCTTTGTCGTCTTCCAAACCAAGGAATTACCAGCAGTAAACATCACCTTTGGACCTTTTTCACAAGACCAGACCCTTTCAAAGGACCTCCTGCAGCCATCCAGCCCCTTGGAAATTCCTAGTAGGCTTACAGTCAACTGGAAGGTCCGGGCTTTCATAGTGCAGACCAAGGTCTTCTCCAGCAACCCCAGTGTCCAGGTGCTTTTCTACATTGCTGGCCGAGACTGGGATGACTTCAAGGTCCTCAACAAGCTCCCTTGTGTCCGACTTCATGCCTTCAGGGACGTTCGTGAGATTAAGACGTCCTGCAGGTTACGTGGGAACCTGGCCCAGTGCTTGGCTCAACTGGAAATCCCTTCAAACTGGTTCAATGTCAATGTGGCCCCTCTTGGTCGACGCAAGGGTACCGAGGGGCTGGAACTGAGCGGAGAGACCCTGCAAGCGGAGCTGTACTATACTGTCCATGATCCGGACGCAAGCGGCGAGTGCGGGGATGGCTCTCCACGCCGGGGGGGGTCCCGGGGAGAGATGCCCACACAGCACCCTCTGCTGCGCATTGGGAGCATCAGCCTGTACCAGCCCAACCAGGAGCAGATGGTGGTGGACAAACAGCTGGACAAGAACATGTTCCTGCGGCTGCCAGAGAAACCCCTGAAGCCAGGAGAAACTCTTAGCATTTTCCTGTTCCTCGTGCCCAACTCAACCGTTGAGCAGTTCACACTCAAGTAAGTCTTATTTTATGCACGTAATATTCTAACGTTATCATTATAAAGTCCATTTGACACTTGATTATGTCTGTTTTTCATATGAATTGTCTAAAATTTTAAATTTCATATAAATTTATAAATTTTATATAAATATAGCATATCATGCCCTGTGGGTTGATTAAATTAGAGCTTACTGCTGGAGAAACAGAATATTTAGTTTGTGGTAAAATGGGTATCTTTGTCAGCTGACTTTTCCAGGATTTGAGCTGTTTGTATATGTATCTGTTTGTATATTCTTTATTCAGCTTGCGCAATCATTCCACAATTTCAGACATATGGACATACAATACAATACATACAATATATGATAGACTTATTTGAATCTAGGGGGAAATTTTTGTGCATAAGGAAATAATAAATTAGCTAATGGGATATTAAAAAACAGATAGCACCAGGTTTTTGCTATGTCAATGATGTGAAGCTTCCTGACATAAAGGCCACAGAGAGGGTGTTGGTGAGCAAACACGGGGGGGGTAATCCATTGAATCAGCTGCTACGTCACACAAAGATGTGGTTTTATGGTTTTAAAAGGATATCGATCCTCTTACAGAAAAAGTAATATGTGTTAATTGACACCTGTCTGAATTAAATTTCTGGAGTTGACCTACTTCTTGTCGATTTAAAGCTCAGGGGATGTGATGCTTGCCCTCTCTTTCTCACCCTTTGGATTTCAAACTTATTCCACTTCTCCACGATAATGAGGGTGTTAGCATTGGCTTTACACTTAATGTTTTTTTTTTCCTACAAATACATTAAATCTGTTTTTCCTCAAATTCAGTTAGATAGTATATTTTTAGTTAATATTTTTTGAGCATATTTTACCTGTTTCGTCATTTTTAAGTTTCACTTTTGTGATTTGAATTTTCTAAAAAATCACTTTTACTTTTTAAAGAAAGGGCAGAAAATATATTTATGTGAATATATACTGTGAATAGATTAAATGTTTTGTTTGTAGTCCAGAGTTGGGAAATGACCCTTATCTCCATTATAAGTAATTCATAAATGGCTGAATCTCTGGAAGATGCTGTATCCCTGCTACTTGTTGAGAGGTGCAGATTCTGGGTAATAAACATTTTGATTTTCACACCTCGTGGCCCTTTGCTGCTGGCTCAGTCTGCTCTAGCATCTAGCCCCCCAGTGCCTGAGGGCACCCGCTTCTTGTAACAGCCAGGCAATGTACTTGCAAGCAGCCACTGCTTAAGAATTTGTGCTTTTGTGCTGGAAAGAATTTCATAGCAGTAGCCCCAAGTGAATTTTTGTCCCCAGGCCCCCCCCTGCTTTTAGTGGTACTTCTTTTACAGTTTCTAATTGGCTTAAAATTAGTTATTTTTTACTTCCTGTTTATGGGAAAGTCTCTTCATCTCTCTGCTACAGTTTGCAAATATACACACACATAAAATCTATCATTCCTACAACAGCCGTGGTCTTCTCAAGTTCTGCATGTCCGATTTAAAATAAACTCACTTTTCCTGTTACTTGGCAACAGCACTATAGACAGCAGTCCTTTCCTTATCCCTCACTTTTGTCATCTTTCCATAATAACATGTGAATATCACATACAAAGTAAGTTACTCTGATTGCATTAGTGTACCCAGGTTTCTGGAACGCACCATAATTTGTTGTACATTTACATGAATGCAGTTACTCAGATGTAGATCTGAAAAAGGGGGAAAGCAAGGTAGAGGCACAGCCCTCAATAATACCATGATTTCAGTGCATAAGTACATAAGCACAAACATCTTGGTGGCAGCCCTTTGCGGACAGCTTAGAAAAAGAGCAAGTTGAGGGAGGCAAAAAACAATTTCCCCATGGGAATCAATGAAGTATAGATTATTATTATTATTATTATTATTATTATTATTATTATTATTATTTATTATCTTGTCCCTCTTGACTTAATAAAATTCCACTGTGAGTTGTAAAACAAACAGAACAAATGCTCTGTGCCCTGCGATGGGCTGGCATACCATCCAAGGTGTCCCTTACCATTTACTGCATGCAACAGAGTCAGCCCCCTTGTACTGTTTAAGTAAGATGGAGGGATGGATATATTAAATGCTTTTCTCACATTCAGTTTCTTTCACTGGCATTTGAAGTGGTAATGACCTTTCCGTCCGTCGGTGGTGTGGACTGCACTTCGTCTTGCACTGTGTCTTGCTTGCTTTAGATGATTCTGCTGATTAGTCAAAGCAAAGCTAAAAAAAGAGTCATCTATACAATGAAACACGTAAACACTTGATTTTCAGGTAAAATAACCAGTGAATTAAATATACCTCAAATCCACAGTATCAGTCTCCCCAGAAAAACAAGAGATTCTGTGAAATATGTCTTTAAACATGAATTAATTCCAGTAAGTATTTCTTCCCATCTGTGTTTCTTCCTTTGAGGACCAAGCCTTTCTTCTGGTAGTGAAGTGCATAATAGTTGACTGACATGAAAAGCATGGGTGAAAATGGAAATGTCCCACAAAGTTCCCTCTTTGTCTGATATCCGCTTCTAGAATGATTAAAATTATCTGGGTTAAGAGATGCTTTCATGTTACTATGCAACTAGTTTCCATTTACTGTCGATGCTGATTTTTTTTCCTACTACATCATATAGCTTAATAACTTCAATTTGCTAGTCTATTTTCTATAGAACACTAACTAAATGTATGTGATGGTT
>JAODJW010000106.1:31817884-31829514 GCA_026777045.1 Hyperopisus bebe
TAGGTGTGTATGTGTGAGTGACTGGTGTGTGAGTGTGCCCTGCGATGGGCTGGCCCCCCGTCCAGGGTTGTTCCCTGTCTCGTGCCCGTTGCTTCCGGGATAGGCTCTGGACCCCCGTGACCCAGTAGGATAAGTGGGTTGGAAAATGGATGGATGGATGGAAGGATGGATGTATAAAGTCTGTTTAAATGGGATTGGCACTTTCTGGTGTGTCCCCAGTAAGCCGTGACATGCTAGGGCCAATCAGCTGCTCACCATCTAGCCTTATTGCTCCAAGGATAAAATCCATCCCAGGGCTGTCTGCAGGGTCTTACCTACCTTGTGAAAGTCTTTGTTATAGATGCTCAATGAAAGTGTCTGTGCTTGTGGTGGTGTGTGAATGGCAGTGATGTTTCTTATCACACACCAACACCAGAAAGGAAAGGATGCACTCTGATAGCCATTATGAAATAGGAGCATGTGTCACTGTATGAAATGACAGGTGTAAACTATGTGACGTGGCACACTCTCCCCCACTTATCATATATAGAGAATGCCCCCAGAGTCTCTCTTTCCTGGCTTCCACTAATGGGAAAGCAGCTTGGAGTAATTGTTTGAAGAGGGTGAGTCACTAAGCAGGTGGCTGTTATAGAGGCACTGTCGCCACTAGATGCTAAGGTGAGGTGCACATGATGTCCACTCAATGACAAGATGGCAATTTGTGGGCTGTGAGCTCCGCAAACCTTCCCCGCATCGCATAATTGCTTCTGGATGTAGGAGTCAGGACCCGTCTTAAAAGAGGCTGTCAGTTACTGTAGTTCAGAAACAGTTAAGCATTCGGTTTGTTTTTTCTATGAAAATCACTTTGAGGCAGAAGACCTCATCAGGCAGAGGACTTGTGCTTGATATATTTCTGATGATGGTGCCTTGGGTGTCTTTCTAAAGGAAAAGGAATTGATATCTTGGACCCACTATGCTGATTATCACATACATTAAATCAGGCCAGGTCTGGTTGGGGTAGCATGCATTGGCACAGCGCATTGGCGCATCCCCCACACAACAAAACACCTTGGCATCCTGGTTGGCAACCCCCTAGTCTGAGTCGTGGTCTGGTCCCAGCCCTCTGGAAATAGCCATTTAAATGCCACATCCAGGTTTTACGTGGGCACCCCCTTTGCCTGGTCCAGCTACTCTGGTCCACAGCAATGGAGATCCTGCAGCCTGAAGCTGAATCTCACCATGCAGGTAATGTGCCTCATTCAGCACTCCTTGAGCAACCCCTCATTCGACACAAAGTCAAACCAGTGGCTCCCAATGTTTCTCTGAAGAGGCACAGTACCAATGGAGTCCAGTCTTCATCTCAGGTCATTGGATAGCATCCATGTCTCACAGCCATACAGCAAACCAGAGAGCACCAGGACTTACAAAGATATCCGGAGTGCCACACACCACTTTCCAGCGACCCCATGCACCCCCCCCACCCCCCGCTCTCCCAATCTGTCTATTGACTTCATAGGAAGAGTAATCAGAGACATGAATGTCACTGCCAAGGTAAGTGAACCTCTCGACGCGGCCAAAATTCTCTCTGCAGACAGACGCACTGCTGAAGGCTGTGCCAAAGAGGCCATTAAAGGCCTTGGTCTTGGTTTTTGTCCAGGATACTCACCAGCCCAGATACTCAGATTCCTTGCTCAATCTCCCAATCAGAGCCTCCATTGAAGATCACTGCATCATCGGCAAAGTCCGATCAGTGAGTCTTTCTTCACCAACAGCTGCCCCACAGCCACTGGACCCCACAACCCTGCGCAACAGTCCATGCAAGCATTGAATAAAGTAGGAACAAGAACAAACCCTTGACAAACCCCAGAGTCAACTGGGAAGAACACAGAGGTTCGCCTGTGCTCTGCACAGCACTCACAGTAGCAGTGTACAGGCCATCCATGACATCTAGCAACTTCAGGAGGATCCCACGAAGTGTCAGGATCTCCCACAGGGCAGCTCAATCAACTGAGTCAAACACTTTATGAAAATCGACAAAGGCTCTGCCAATATACGCATTTGCACTCAATGAGAACCCTTACTTTCAGGATGCGGTTGATGGTAGACTTCTTAAGCGTAAAGCCAGACTGCTCCGGTCACTGGTAGGTGAGCAAGTTATCACAGATCCTGTTGAGGATGACCCTAGCAAGGACCTTACCCGGCACTGAGAGCAGTATTATCCCCCTGTAGTTGCCGCGATCCTGGCGATCACTCTTCCCTTTGCAGATAACAAGGGATAACAAGTCCCATTTTCCAGTCAGTTGAAAAGACGCTCATCTCCCAAATGGAAGCAAAGATTGCCTGCAATGCCAGAAGGACAGCCTTACCACCAGCCTGGAGAAGTTCACACCGGATACCATAGATCCCTGTGGCCTTTCCTACCCCCAGCTGGTTCACCACCTGTGCAATCTCAGTGAAATTGGGTGGTTCACAGCATGATGCTTGCACTATGAGAGCATGTTCTGCATCTGCACAGTGACAGTAAGGTTGACTTTGATACATTTAGCTTTAAGGTGAAGTCTTTCGGCTTTAGTGCTGATGCTCAGAATATGAAAGTGTTTGCTGAATTAATTGTAAGGTTTGACTGATGTATTATAGAGGGCTGTGCTTTCAGTGTTGTTTGAAATGCTTAATTGCTTTGTAAGGTCAATCAGACATGCATGATCACGTTTCAGTCTTTCTCGGTAACTTCTTAATGACTGATTATACGACATGAAAAGCGCTTTAAATAATGCATATGCTTTGTGTCCATCTATTTTTAAAAACTCCTCATCCAATTTAGGTCAGGCTTCTCTCTTAAAGCCCACGATATATGAGAGTGCATGCCCAATGCATGACGCTAGTCTGTCACAGAGATGTCCGTGTTTTGTCCCTGATAGATCAGCTTACTCTGTCTTTACGGACAGCCAGCACATGCCAGAGGGACTGGTGCTGACATGCAGAGATGGGGCCCTGACCTGATTGGAACTCTACAGGCGTATGCCGCTGTTGTTTCCAAAGACATATGTGAACACTTGTAATGTGCTTGGGGGCTCCGTGTGGCTAAGCGGGATACGATGCCGTACCTGTTACTGGAAGGTCGGCAGTTCAAATCCCAGGTTCAGCAGAGTGATGTCACCATTGGGCCTCTGAGTAAGGCCCTTAACACCCAGTTGCTCCAGGGACTGTCCCCCATCCTAAAAAAGATTGCTTCACATTAAAGTGTTTTCTAAATAAATGAAATGTAGATATAAACTGTAATGTACTATGTGCCTTGCTTGTACTTCACCTTGGACAAAAGTGTCTGCTGAATAAATGATGGTAAATAAAGGCCAGTATGCACAGGCCCACACTCACAATCTTCAGGACAGTCGTTGTGAAGTGCCCCTGTCGTATAGCTAATTTGGATCTCATCTCCAGATAGGTGTAAAAAGCATTCCTGGAAGAATTTAGGCATTTGATAGGGACTGCAGGCAATCCCCCTGAGAAAGGTGCTGGCATTTTCATTTCTACTTTCTTACTTATTTTCAGCCTGCTTTTATACTTTTAGGTTTGCCAGTGTCAGAATAATGACTGTACTTTTTCAACATAGTTTATTTCCCACAACAGTGATGTTAAATTCCATGTCAACACTCTGTGGCGTGGCCAAGTGTAATTTGACCCTGGGTTTGAAGTGGCTCTCCACACCACAGCACCTCCCCCATGCCCCATTAGAGCATGACAAGTCCCGCCAGCTCTTACAGTCTACCTGAGGACAGCACACCTCCCTGGCACATCCTGAATAAGATACGTTAAAGTAACAAGTCCCTCGACGGGATTACATCATTCTATTTGGTCATTTAATATCATTAATAATATCATGTTTTATGATGAAAGGTCTGTTCGGAAAGCTGAGAATTTCAAGAGTTGTTTTTACCTAGTGCTTTTGAGATCTCATTGTTAATGGTCTCAGTTTCACGTTTTATACTCATCTGTGTTATTCTCCCTGGTACATTTTCACATGGATCACAGTCTGAAAGAAGAAGGCATTACAGACGGCCATTCACCCTAGTCTAAATGCAATGCTTTGCTGAAAAGTGCCGATTAAATCGGCTTAGATATTAGACCATATATTATTATTATTTATTTTCTTTCATTTGCACCTTTTAGACATAAGTCTGTCTCAGCTTAATAATTATTTTAAAATATCTTTCTGCAAACTTAATAGTAATTCCAATATAAAGTCAGACGCATTTAGTGCAGGATAGACAATGCCGGCTTGTCTCTGAGAACCTTCAAAGCCTTCAAAGAAATGTGAGGTTCTTACACCTTTCAGAGTTCTGAGCAGAAATGCTTTCCACACACATCCCGAGGATGTTTTTGTCTAGCACAGAGAAACCTTTTATTCCTTCATTCTTTGAAGATGACCAAGTAATGACATTGACGTCAAGTAATGACAATGACTAAATAAACCCACCCCTGGTCCTTAGTTCCTAGCTGTTTATGTTCTCACACATTAGTGTTTGGAGATTATTTTAATTTGATTTGGTACTAAGAAAGGTTGAAAATCCCTGATGTGATTCAGATACTCTTGGATTTGCAGGAAAACTGGCCAGGAATTTCTTCAGCTGAGTTTCTTGAATAAATATACAGTATGCATCTGTTTAAATGTGTGAAAACTACAAGCTGCTTGGCTTTAGATAAAAGTGTCAGTTATGTGAAGTGACTAAATGTAAATCATAACAACAACCTGTCGCCTTCAATCGGGGTCTTTATCTGTTAAGGATGCTTCTTCTCAGGTTCTTTGAACATGCTAAAGCTTACAGATATAAGCTGCCTGTTTGGCAGGACCCCTATCTAAAGCTCACTGCACCATTTTCAGACTGATCACTTTCATCTAAGGGCCCAAACTAGCAAAGCATCTTCTGTCTTTAGGATGATGCCAGTTACGAAGATATATTGTAAGTTGCACCCTTTTTAACGTCCAAGCATTGAGTGGCTCATAATCTGTTGACGATGTCCTTGATATGAAAGCGCATAACGGGTGTTCGCTTTGCCAGACCTTTCTGTTTGCCGTGGCTCAGGCTTCAAAGAGGAGTCACAGTTTTATCAGGTAAGTGCTATAGGAGCAGCAGTTCAAAGCTTTTTGAAGGGTTTTCAGTCCATTGCAAATGTGATCAACTCTGTGAGCATTTTCATGACTAATGGTAGCAATAACAGCAGTTTTTTAAGCTAGATGTACACTAGATAGTTTAGTGCTGCAGACCTCACATTATGTTTTTTGTGTCCTGGGGGGTGGGGGAGTGGTTCTACATTTGACAATGTAGCACGATAAAAACATCCAGTAGTAGGTGCAATTTCTTCTCTGTCCTGTTTAAAACACTTCTCTGTCCTGGTTTGTGAATGCAAGCAATTCTTTATATCATATTCATTCGCTGACAGTTGCAAGCAAACACTTCCGGTATTGGAAGAGGACAAGGATTAATGTTTTCGCTACATTTAGTGGTCCGAGGGCAAAGAATGTTAGCCTCAGGTAACTAATGCAATTTACGCATTTTCTAAAGGATACTTGAAGCAATTTGATTCCACAGAATGCACTGGAATGCTGCTGCAGTACACACTTATCTATGAATAGGAAATTGGGTCAAGTGGTTAACCGTAATGTAATGCAGCTTATCCTTCATATTGGGAAACATGCATTCTTGGGCAAACATGTCTGTTATTTCAGGAAAAGCATTTTCAGAATGAATAAATAGTGGTACATGGCAAGGTTTTAAAAAAAAACTAATAAAAACTTTACTCAGTATAACTGAGAGATGTGTCATTTTAGTTGGTTATTTGCAATTATTAATCAGCTTTGTGGAGGTGGTACAGACTGGTGCACACTGGGGAAATACCCCCACAATATGTGGAGAAAAATGAATCACAATTAGTGGATCTTTTGTACTAGGACCACTTTATGTATCTCCAGTGTTTCCAGGGTGTAAATAATTTAAAGGATGTGAAATAGTGTAAAATAGCTCATTTGCTGTGTGGTTGAACTCTACATGGACATAGAAAATGACCTTACTCAATATATAACTATGACAGTGAGTGTTCTATAATTTAAAGGTAATATGTAAATGAAGAGCCGTAATTATTATATACAGGCAGCTCTGGACTTGCATAAAACTGGCCTATAAATCTGGATTTACGCAAAAAAATGTGTGAGTTGCATAGAGTTTATTGAAGAGCTGATGCAAAAAGACATTAGCTCTATAAGTAAATTTGAACTTTTTTCTTGTAGTGTTTAGTGTCTATTTTTGGCTTATAAGGTGCCCTAAATGGTATGAGAAGGAAACATTGACCTAAGTAAAGATTTGTGAAACAGATTTATTACATTTGTTGAGAGCTGATGCTCAACTTATTATGTTTATTAGTGGTATAAAAGTTCGAAAATTAAGCTCGAAACCACAATGCAAACATTCTCTCTGGAAGATGGAACTGCAATATCCACCCCCACCCCCAGCAATCTCAACTTACTGCCGCATTGTTCTGTTTAATATTTGGGCAAACTATATATTTTGTACATTTTTCACGTTACACCTATTTTATTGCCAAATCCATGTGTCGTGATTATTCTGGTCCAATTGTGTTTGTGAGTGATCATGCCTGCGGTAAAAGCTAGGTTAGTTTCATTGGCTCAAGATGGATAACAACCCTGTGACTGCAGATCCCCCAGGCACATTCAGTCAGCGATGTGGGAACGTTTTGTTATCCAGTGGAGTGTAGTATTTCATTTCTTAATGTAATTTCATGTAACGTGTTCTATAGTGTTCTTCTATTTTGTGTACCAAAGTGTTAGTGGTTAATGCAGCCCTGAAATTTTCCCCCATTTTTTTAATTCACCCCCTCCCCCAATAAATAAGTCTGTACCAAACTCTGGATTTGAAGAATTGTTACACCTCTAATGTGTGTATCTTTTCTTTACCCTAGGGTGAAAGCCAAGAAAGGGGTCAATCTCATCACTACGAGATCCCAAAGCCCCCAGTGGATGGTGAAGTGTGAGGTGCAGTCCGGGGCCAAGCACTCCACCGGAACAGTGGATGTCAGCAAGAACAAGGACGTGCAACTCGGGTAATGTGCAGCATTTTAGCGGTGTTTGGCGCCCTCTTTGCTGCACATCTTCATAGAGATCACACTGAAATCCTGATCATAGGATGGCACCCTCCACAAAAAAGCAGCATTTCTCATGAAACTAAAAATTAATATTTAGCCCAGGGGCGCAGATGGTGGGGGGGACAGGGGGCACATCCCCCCAGTTATATAGGGACCCTAATCCACCCCTCACCACTATTGAGGGGAAAAAATAACAAAAGTTTGATAAGTAACATCCCTAAACAGGGTTGGATACCGTGTTGTTTGAACTCATCAAGCTGTGTCCACCATCACAAACTCTTCCTCGCGCCTGCATACACTCGCCTGCGTCCCCGCGCCTGCATACACTCGCCTGCGTCCCCGCGCCTTCATACACTCGCGTGTGTCCCCGCGCCTTCATACACTCGCATATGTCCCCCACATCAAAACTGTTGGTGTAACTTACAAACTCTAGAAACTATTTCCAAGTTAATGAAACTGTTACATACATGTAAATGTGTGTGCATGAGTGTGCAATCTTGTCTCGGATTGAAAATGTCTACACCCAGCTGACCAAAGATGGCAACCTTACTTTTGTTTTCTTTGTTGCAGTAACACTTTAACCAAGTTTGACCCAATGTAAAATTATGTCTGCTAGAATAAAGCTATCTATGAACATGTTATCACGTAGTATATATCATTATCAAGTATCCTGTGGCTCAGTAAATATAAACTTTTAACAAATTGTGGAGAAATCTGTCGTTTATGCTATTGTCTAATTGGGCATTTCTGGGTGATTGACAGTTTCCTACCAGGCAACATTGTGGCTCAGTGGGCTAAGCCTGTGTACCTGTAATCAGAAGGTTGCTAGTTCAAACCCAGCCTCAGTACGTTTGCAGGTCCTTGAGCTTAACCCCTAGCTCCCTGGGCACTGCTACAGGTGGCTGCCCTTCACAGACAACTTACCTCTCCAGTCATATTTAATGAGGCATTCGGCCTGATTTAACATACTAAACATTTTGACTGAAAGTGGCCGACGTAATAATTATAGATATGTTTATTGATCCCTGTGGGGAAATTGTCTTTATGCCTCCCTCAATTTGCTCTTTTGTAGAGCTTAAGGGTTGAGACCTTTTGCTCACTGTTTGGTCCCCCTCACTTCAAAAACCTGTCCTGCGCCCCTGATTTAGCCCCTGGTTTCTCTAGGTTGGGGAGTCCATCAGGTATTCTGCATGTTAATTAGAAGCAGAAATACAATAAAATTTCCCACCATAACCTTTTTCCTCATCTCTCTGCAAACAGCACTGATTCCACCCAACTGTTTACCCTGATTGTAAATCCTTATATAGAAGCTGAAAAACTGATAGTCGCATTAACTGAATGAAACATCAACATCTTCAGCTGTGGCACCTTTGCTGAATAGTCTGTCTCTCATTTGGCATATTTACATGAATACATCCTGAATAAAATGTCATGGGACTGAAATATTTGCAGTAAGTTAACAAGTGTTGATGACACAAGGATTTTACGCAGGATGCACATGTAAACTCACTAACCATAATCACTTACCAGTGCCTGTGAACTCTCTTACATCTGGTGTTCTTATTTAGCAGTTTTTTGAGGTCTCTATGTAATGTTAGTCAAGTATGTTCCTCTAGATATTAATGTGTCCACTTTTCTGCTTAGATCTGTAGCAGTAAAAAGTGAGCAAAATGCCCCGAATAGGAAGTCATTTCTACTTTATTAGACAAATTGCAGTAACATTTAATGTGAATTCTTTGTAAGGGCACATTTGAAAATGATAAAGCTCTCATTTTGGAAACTACCCGTCTGTCATATGGCGATATAACACACGTACCCGTCCAATCTAAGAAATGCACTGTGGTCGAGATATATAATGACGGTGCAATGAAAATGTATTTATGTGATATATTATACCAATTAATTTAAAGAATACTAAAATCGTGGCAGTTTAATTTAGAGGACAGGTGAAAATGCCTGTAAAATAAAAATTAACATCCTAGTTATAATATTTACATCCTGAATAAAAGTTTGAGCTCTTTCCCGATGCAGGATATTGGTCGGTTGATTTCATTACTGTCAAGGGCACCAGAACTTCTTACATAAACTGAGTTGACACATGACTGTTTCACATGCAGTCAAGTAGGAGCAATTACTGTTTGGAATTCTGCTGCTGTTCATTTTGATTGAGATAAATGTGTCATTTGTATATATGTGTGTATAGTGGTGGCCGGTCAGCTTTGAATGATTTCTGTGGGATTCCATAATTATAGTGTCTTCATGCACAGAGTGTCTTTTCATAATTCACATAATGGTGGGGCCATATTGCAGAGCAGCTTCAGTATCTCTGATCTGAAATGACAGCCAGTCAAGTAAATGGCTCAACCTTTATAAGCAAGACAATCACTCCCCCCAGTGTTTTTTTATGTAAATATTATATATAAATAAAACGGTTTTTCTGTATCCAAAAGGATACTTTCTTGGCTGTGGTGTACAGGGAACTGGAACACAGGCCCACATTCATTCATAAAACCAGCAAGAGCTATGCACTAATGTGTATTAATGTTTACAAGCATGTTAAAGATGTTATTCTGCCTACGCCAAGGGTCCTTCGTCCATATGGAGGCTGGTGGTTGCAATTATTGCTTATGAAGGCTGCATCTGATGAATGTTCTAGAACTCCATATATAAATAGTACTGAAAAACCATGAAACAGAAGTGATTTCCATATCAGTTATGAACCAATTCAATTATTTTGTTGTTTAAATAAAACTACGTTCCTGCCTTGTGCTGACAGGTTTATCCGAAATGGAAGCTTCTTTTCCCATTTATTTTAATGAGGATCCATAATTTCCACTCTGATTTTCTTCTCGTGCTGCATGTTTTGAATACTAATTATGAACCCTTTTGGATTTTGAGCCCTTTCTCACCTAGACTTTCCTTCGTCCGCTGTGTCGTGTTTCTTCATTACTGTTTTCCGTACAATAAACATTCCTGCACGTCGAATGGCTTTGCTTGCAAGGTCACCTTAAGAAGGAGCTGGTGGCAGAAGTTTCTCTTGATTATTGTGTGTCCGGAAATCTATTTCAGCGCCTTCCATTTCTAGCTCCCTTGCATGTACTTCTGAATCAGAAAGATCTTTTTGGGCTATGGACGGACCCGACCGACTGAACAAACGAACAAATGAACAAACGAACGGGGACGATGCTAAGAAGATGCTAAAATTTGCATTTTCACACTTAATCACTTGATCATAGTTTTCATATTGTGTTGACATTTATTTTGTTTAAGTGAAAACCTATAAGATCTGTGTCTTGTGGAAAATTGAATCGGTTCCTTCCACCCCTGCCCCCCAAAATCCAACGTTTTTGCCTGTATCGGCTCGATACCGATAGTGGGTATCGGATCAGTGCTATCTCTAATGGACACAGTAATTAAAACAATCTTTAGGGTTGAATTGCTTAAGAGCTGCTATGTAACTGAATAGCGGATATTGTCTGCATACAGAAAAAGGAGCTTTGCTGCTGGCTAATGGTTTAAAAATTTTTATGGGAAACAGGTCATAAAACCGCATTCTCCTAGGCTCAGATTTCATAGAGATGTTTAAGACTCTTTACTTACACTGGGTGTGGATTTAAAATCTATGAAAATATTTAAAACTAGTAATAACTTTCCTCCCTCTCCAGCGATGTCACCTCTGCTATTGAGATCATGCAGCTGGACTTCGAGATGGAAAACTTCACCAGCCAGTCGGTGACCCGGCGAATTAACTGGAACATTGACTACCGCGGTCAGAACCCACCTCCAGACTCAGACAAGGTGGTGACAGAGCTGACTGTAGTCCAGAAGGACATTCAGGCCATTGTCCCCCTCTCCATGGTAAGTGCTTATTGGTTCTTCAGTGTTCTATTTGTTGTTATGCTCTTTATTCTGTTCTGCTTTCTTTTAATACGTGATGATCCTAGCATTAGGAGAGCCTGCCTCCTCAATTCGTGGTGCATGTGTAATAACCATAAAACTGACTTGGACAAATGCATGAAAAGTCTAAAAAGCTACTAGGAGCAACGCTATCTATATTAGTCAGGTACGCTTCTATACCTTATATAATATCAAGGTGCACCATTTATAATAAGTAGTTGGTTTGTGTTCTTTCTGTGTGGGCTGACTGACTGATAGTCTTGCAGATATTTTAAGATCTGCCTCCATTTCAAGGTTCCTCATTTTGTTTTTATTACTCTGCTTTGGCTCTTCAACAAAAGTACAGTGGTACCTCAGTTCTCGAACTCATTAGAACTCGAATTTCTTAAAAGTCGAACCAACCAAAAAAATTACCTGGAACTCGATCTGAATCTCAGAAGTCAAATCGTGAACGCCGACCTACTGTAAGATAACTTGTACGCGCAGGGAAATGAGACACGCGGCACGTCTCTCAGCGGAAACAAAGCATCGTGCATGTTTACACTAGCTGAATACATATATTTAGACAGTAAAAATACATTTAGACAATGATAGACAGT
>JAODJW010000106.1:31877993-31904926 GCA_026777045.1 Hyperopisus bebe
ACACACACACACACACACACACATATATATATATATATATATATATATATATTATATATATACACAAACACACACACATACGCTCATACTATACATACATACATAAGGGGTCTTTTCTTGTACACATCATTTCAGAGAGTGATATATAGCCAATGATGAGGCCGAGTTTAGCTGACAATATCAAGCAATAAAAATTGTCCTGGGAATCATACAGTGTTGGAACAAAAGATCCCTCCACGGCCTGTCAGGTAGCTGAAGGTTACTGGAGGCCAGTACTATGGCTTGCATTGCCTCTCCTATCAATGTTTATCTCTCAGTGCAGCGCCTTGTGATTCACAGTGTGAAAAAGAAAGTGGATTGTCAGGAATGTGAAATGGAGGGGAACATATCTCCTGCTCCTGGTATGGAGGCTCTGAGGACAGCTGAGTCTGACACAAGCTAAAATATTACAAAAAAAAGAAAACTTTTTTCTTTTTTTTTTATTCTGACATACAGAAAATGTTTGAGAAATCCCACAAATGTGCAGTAAGAAGCTAGTATGATTAACAAAAATCATATTTAATACTAACCAACCATTTAATAAATATACACATTTTATATACTTTAATTGTAGTGAAAACGTGTAAGTGGTCCTCCTTTTCCTTAAATTTTTTATTTTTTCTTGAATATAGTGATCGCTTACTCTTCGCTCCCCTCAATAATTTTGACGTGCAATAACTGCTGCAAAGCAGTCTGCTCATTAACAGAGAAGGTTCTTCCTTCTTGTACGCTGTTGTTTATACATGTCTTATTGTCAAAATCCCTTACAAATCCCTCATCTAAGTCCCTTTGAAGAAATGCTCTTGCATGACTTGATTGCCACATAAAGGAGTTTCTTTTTAATGACCAGAATCTGACCTCATTTCATATACATAAGCCCAGATCAAAGTAGACGGTTCCTGTCCGGTTGCTGTGGTGTTGTAGAACTTGACAGCACTTCACATCAGAACGACAGCTCACGTACACGACAGTCAGAATTACTTAAATAGTCCCTGCCCTTATAATTCTCGGCTTGTTGTGTGGCTTTTCTGAGTAGATTCTTATCTATGATTCGTTACATTTGTTCCAATTAGCGTCCTCACCTAGAGGTGAAGAATGATAGATGTTGAAATAATTGATTTTATGCAACCAAATGCACTTGAACGTTAACCATGTGATTCATTTAGACATTCACACCACCATCCCAAGAGCATATTTGACTACGTAGTGGTGGATATACAGTGTGATGCAAAAGGCTTCGACAGGCAAAGAAAATATTTAAAACTTTATCTGGATGATAAGTGTATCTGTGCTTAGAAAAACAAACAGTACTATCTAGCATTATTATATATGCAAATGAACAGTAACATAACAAATACCAAGAGTTTCTTCTATTCTCCAGAGAGTTACTGATATCTCGTTGCATGGTTAGATGAACACCGCTTTGGTTCCCAAAACTCTCCTAGGGGCACATCCGCCCTTCCACATGTTCGTCAAATTTCACCACAGGCTCAGTTAATTAACTTCATTAGTTAAATCATTTTACAAGCTATTGATAAGCCAGATAGGATATGCTAGTAGTCAAGTCAAAGAATACATGGCTGTATTGGATGGTAACTGCTGAGTGAGTTAAGGGAAGATTTGGAAATGCTAACCTAACACGCTCTGATAGACATAATATCATAGTTTCACACCATCATGATCATTTAAACATAATTTTCTTTGACTGCCTAAGATGTTTGCATAATGCTGTATATCTGGAATATATATGATATAGTCTTCAGAATATTCAGAAAAAGAAGATACAAGATACATTTATGATTGGGTAGATGTCTTCCCCTTTGTAATATTTATTTTTAAGTTTTCTTTGTCATTCAATAAACCTCTGAGCCAATGTGCTACCCAGACAACACGGATGTGATATAGAATGCAGTCAGCAAGGGTCTACAACCATTCTGAAGAAATCTGACAGCATTCTTCCGCTAAAAATCTCTCCAGTTGAGGCTTTGATGTAGAAGGAAACCACAGTTTCTTGGCACATTCTCAGACAGTCACTAATACTCTATAGGACTAAGGTCCAGTGATTGGGCGGACTGGAAATTGTAATGTTTTTTGTCCTTTAGCTTTGGCTCATGGTGACATCACTCACCCAGTGGATCAAGAAGGCCCATTGCTACAGAGTTTAGGCTGTTTGACAAAACATTTCCCAGTAGAGAGTATTACTAGGACCAGGAACTATATCAGACTCAACAATGCATGAACAGCTGTTATATTTGTACATAAAAATGTATATAAAAGCAGATAGATTCATAATGAAATTAATATATCAATGATTTTAAAATGATATAGTTTCTATAGTTATAGATTCTGATATAGTTACTTTAATGTAGAAACTAATTAAAAACAAATTATTGTTTTAATTTTGACGATTTTCGAATTTTTCTTTTATTGTACTTTTATTTTGAAGTTACATAAATGTATTGAAATCAGTTATATGATTGTAGCTTTTTCATTTGTGTGTATTCATTTAATGAAATGTATGTGAGTACAATCATTGTCGGTAACTTGTTTGGGTGTGTGATTGGGGTGACGGGTGATTGTTTCTCCATAGCTGAGCGTCAGTATTAGGCCAGGATTTACATACCATTTCATTTGAGTTTCATAGGAGCTGATATGTAGGCCATAATGGGCTACATTGGCCGTGTGTACACTGTCCTTAATTGCCTTCATCATCATCGCTATTGTCTGCTGGCCAGTGGAGCAGGTCACCATTAATAAAAACTACAGGCATCCTGATCCAGAGTGATGTCACTCTAGATGATGATAGCATGTGTTTTCTTTGATGGTCAGTTTTTTATTTTCCTTGCTAACAATGATATAGTACAAGATTCGTGGGTACTAATTTCAAATATGAGATTATGAGATTTATCTTAGAATGTTCCCTTAAATATATTGATGAGACCTATTTAAAAAAAAGATTATTTCAAAAGAAATTATCTGTAGATGTGGTTCTGAGGCAAACTGTCTTCCCATTATTAATTAAAATCCATAACTGTTTTTGAATGCTTGCTTAATGCATAGGATGAAACAGGAAAAATGACTTATCTTCAAGCAGAGAAAATGTAGTTCTACAAACAATATAATCAATACTAATTTTACAAAAATCTCATTGCAAGTTGTTGGTTTTATTTTCACAGTAAATGGAGGATGTGTGTTTGATCATCTATTAGTGATTTGGACAAATATTGTTTGTTAAATGCTAGTAAATTTGAAATGCATTCCTAAAAGCTGGTGTTGTTTCCAATCCAGGACAATTACATAAAATGAAAATTGTCAGCAGTACACACTGGGCTTCTAATTTAACTATTATTTCGAAAAAGTTAGGATCTCTGAGATCTTGGGAATTTATGACTAAGTGCTGTAGAATTTCCCAAGCAGCTGTAGAATTCTTCTTTTCTCTTGTTGACTGCTGTGTTGAAGTTACAGCACACATACTGCTGGATTGAGGGATAGACGTTTAGATTACCACTGCAGATATCTGTTTGTGTGTTCAAATGGACATTTCCTGAGAAACCATTATGCACATCAACATTGTTTACATTGTTACAATGGTGACAGTATGTGTTGCCAAATAATGTGATTCACGGTTAAATCAATCCTTTAATATAAATGTAGCTAGAGTTACAAGGATGTAAAACAACTACAAATCAAAACAGATCTGTCTTCATGATGTAGAAAAATAATGGCATCCATCTCAGTCGGCCCCTTTTGGTGTTTTAGCTGTTAACTTTAATGTTGTAGAACATCTTTAGCCTCCTGAGACCCAAGGAAAAAAGTGTCCTTCAAATTAGGTTATTTGTCTTTGGAGGAAATAAGACATCTTACAATTTAGATTTTTTTCAAATTTATTTTTATTTTTACAACAGGAATACTGTAAATACGTTTCCTAACATCAGTGAAAAGATAGAGGCAAAAATAAAATGTCCACTACAATGGACATAAATGGATGGGTGGAATGAATAGGTCTCAGGAGGATAGAACTCGGTATTCATTAAAATTGATCATAAGACTATGGACTTCTTTTTTGTTTAAACAATCAGAATTAGTTGTTTAATTGTAGCCTTGCCTGTGAAGGTTGAAGACATAATAGATGATAGCATGTGTTTGTTTTTATGTTTTTTTCAGCAGGGTGTCCCATATTAAAAATGCAGAAGCGAACAGAGCTGTCGTTAACAATGTTACAATGTTGTTATTAGGACGTACTTTAATTGGTGCACCCCCTCTTACTTTTTTGCCAGAATAGCACCATTTTATTCTTTTATTATGGGGTAACAAAATCCTTTGTACTATGACTACTTTCATATGAAAACAGACCCTAGTTGAGCTTATATACATATATAATGTAGATTAATGTCTAAAGACCAGCAATAATTATCATTCTACCTTCAGGTGGCTTGTTAATTTACAGAATAAAGTTGTAATATTTATTGTGATTGTTATCTACACTGGTAAGACTCCACTTGCACACATCACCCTGCTGGCTTTCTTGGTGTACGTTATTGGTTGATGTCAAATCTACATGTATTGTGACAAATTTTCTGTTTATTTATTCTGTGTCCTTCTTACTGGATTAACGACCAGCTATAACATAAGTCACATGAGTCATATCTATCATATCAGCACCATTGATCATTTTGCTGTGTGTCATGTTTGCGTCGTATGCATTTTGATTTATGGTTCCGAAGAATGTCTGGAAACGCGTATTTTGTGATAAAAGAAGTGATAATGATAATTGAAAAACGATCATTTAAATATGAAAGCAATATAAGACACATGAATTCTTGTTTAGATTAGGCTGAACTGAATGTTTACCTTTATGGTCCGTCTCGGACATTATCTTGACAAATTCCTTAACTCAAGTCTATGAGGGACATTGTTTTGTTTCTGAGTGTATAAACAGATTTGTAAAAACATATTGGACCAACTGGGCATGTTCCATGAAGCAGGATTTCTCAGTTAGTTGGGTTAACTAAAGCTTGTCCAATAGGAATGCTCCTTAGCTAAACTCTTATTGGACAATCATGACTTCAAACTCAAGTTAACCCAGCTAACTGTGAAATCCTGCTTCATGGAACACCCCCTTTGAAGTTACAGCAAAAGTTATACAGTATGTCAAGTATATCAAGTCTTTAGCAGACTGATTCTTCTACCTGGTGTGTTCTGGTTTTGGTTTTAATTTTCTTGAGTACCACACCCACT
Source organism: Hyperopisus bebe (assembly GCA_026777045.1). Taxonomy (NCBI): domain Eukaryota; kingdom Metazoa; phylum Chordata; class Actinopteri; order Osteoglossiformes; family Mormyridae; genus Hyperopisus; species Hyperopisus bebe. Next base: position 31,883,271 of record JAODJW010000106.1, read on the forward strand.
TCCTTGACTAAACAAGATAGAGGGATTATCATACTCTGGACATAAGTCATATCATATTGGGCTTATTGAGGGAGGATGTGTGGCTCTACAGGCTAGGGTGCTATACCTGTGATTGGAAGGCCACCAGTTCGAATTCCAGACTTGGCAGAGTCCCACTTGGGCCCCTTTGCAGACACCCAGCCTCCCACCCCCAAAGGAATTGTCTGTCCTTGCTTTCAAAAACAGCATACGCACGCCTGCCAAAGAAACATGAATGTATGTGAATCCTGTTGATTCTGAACCCAGGATATATCATGCTACTTTTTATACTGATTAAAGATGGTTCCTGTTTAGCCAAGTAAATGCTCATAATCTACGTACATGAGAAATTAAGAATGACCTGTTTAATCAGCCAGTTGGAGTGTATTTAAAAGTTTTCTCATGTCTTAGTAAGACATTGGCTTCACTTTAAAGGGATGGATTGCAAACAAAGGAATAAGCAATGTATGGTCCTCTGCCATTACTGTTATTAAAATCTATAAAAAAGGCAAAACACAATTAAAAAGACCTTACTTTGTTATTGCTTTCTAGAAAAGGTCCTATAATTTTTATTATACAAACTTCACATAATTAAAAAACAGAATACCCACGGCATACTTTTGAGCAATGAAGGGATGTGTTCTTTTTCTAAGACATAGTAAAAAATAAGATGATGCTCCTTTTAATTAAGGAAACGACTAACGAATTGTGTATAAGATAGAGTGCCTGTGTCTCTCCTCCTCCTGGGGTGTTACAGAATGTACATTTACAGCAGCACAGGGAACTCCTAGAGGGATGCTTTCCCACACGATTTACAGGCCTCTCTGTTATACCTCACCAGGCTACATCCTCATTATATCTCTCCTGGAAAAGGGAACTGCAATCGAAACCTAAGACCTAATTGATTTAATTGGATAAATAACAGCTGAGGTGCAATGCAAGCTAGATACCCCCCAGCCCTCAAGGGCCACAGTTGTACATATTAAATCAACTATGTAATAACAGTGCTAAAAAGACAAACCCGATATGGGCGCCACAGTATCCCAACTTGACCTGTATCCTTGCAGAGTATTGTTGCACAGACAGCTTTGCTAAATCTACTTTCACTTCACTCTGCAGGCAGTATGTACACTGCTGGGAAGGACAATACCAAGAACACAGAACTCCACATTCTCTACAGAATATTATACAATGTTCTGGGTCTCCTAATGGTAATAATAATCATGTTCAGTGCAATAGGCCGTGATTTTAAAGCATTATTTGTACAAAAGTTTGTGTATGCATTCGATACATTTGTTTGTCTGTGTGGAACTGTTTGTGCATGTGTTAGAAATGGAGAGGGAAGGTAATGTTTTAACGGTGTGATACAGTTTTAACAGTGTTATAGTGTGATACACTGATTTTTACACGACTAACTGGAGAACAGAAACATGAGATGGTATGTTCTAAATTATGCTTCATTCTTGATAGCTTGTTAATTCAACATAGTTCACTCATTCCAAACTAACCTTCAGATTATTAAATACCGATGAATTCAGATGAATACATTTAAAAAGACACGGGGGGCCGTTATCTGTAAAAAGAAAAAAAAATGAAACATGAAGAAGAACTTCTCCAGCATTTCCTCTTGGCGGAGATTCATTGCATACCTCTAGCACAAAGGTATTGCGAAGAACAGGGCGGATAAGTTTGCACAAATATTCCTGCTGCTGGGGAGAGAGGTCAAGCCAAGGTCAACATTCAAGAGAACCATAATTAAAGAGATGACTCAATGCGCACACATAATTCATATTAAATTACATGTTTCGAACAGACTGTAAAAGTTAAAAGCAGATTTTATTATTTATTATTGCTTTAAAATTGTTTTGTTTGCTTGGGTCTGAGGGTGCGTGACTAAGTGTATTCTTCCTTCCCCTAAGTGAATGAAATATTGCGTTACAAATTTAGACTGATGTGTAGCAAGGTGATGTTTTCACTGTTTCTTTACAAGTTTTTCTTTTCATTTATTCGTCTTTAGTGATAACAAAAGGACAGCTTGGCTAAAGTAATTTTTTTTTGTTTTTTAATTCTATGACTGAAATCTATACTCCACGGGTGTCACTTTAAAAGGTTTCAACTTTACCGAAAACGGCATATAATCTAGTCCACTCTATGGATATATGTCTACATCATGAATTGAGATAAACATTTATCATACTGGTTGACAGCTATATTGGACTCTTGTCATGAGATAATATGTTACGTCGATCACTTCAACATGTTGACTTGAAATTTAAAAAGCCAGCTAAATATTAAGAGATCCTCAGGAATGAAGGCTCTTTGTTTACTTCCTTACATTATGAAATGTTATTATATGCTGAAATAAGCAATCGCAATCGAACAAATTTACTTGTTTGAAAACAAATCTGGCCAATACCCGAAAAATTGCAATAATTTAATTCATACACTCATTCTATATAACTGTAAAATATTAAGTGTCGACAATTCATCATCATCATGAAATCTGATAGTCTCAACCCAGGATGCAGATGTGGTGACAGAGACTGAGCCCAGCTACACATCACTGTCTGACCTAACAATAGACTGACCTAAATTGCATACAGTTTGCATTTTTAGTTGACCTCTGACCTTCAGAGGTTTATTTATTTATTTATTTATTTATTTTTAAATCCTGTACCTATCTTTGAGAGTTTCTGTTACTTTCCCTTCACCACTTTCTGGCTTTTCCGCAATGCGGCATTAATCACTTTTGTGTCTGAAACGACATTAGCGATAGCTTAATGTACTGCGTTACTGTTTGTCATGTTAAACGTGTTAGGCTAAATATATGAGGGAGGGCGCTGTATACAAACTCACTGAACTGAAATGACGTAGCTCATATTCAACATGTTGAATGAAGTGCCTCAGTTTTTATTAGCGGATTCAAGCCAACGAAATACCTACGTACATTTTTCCAAATGATTACCGAACTGCCATTTTGTTTAAATTATGATGCGTATTAACTGATGTTGTTGAGAATGACGGAAGAGAGACTGCTGGCTGAACATTTTACTCTGTTGAGAGGGATGTGAATCCCTCAGCATCTCTCCTTATAGTTTAATTGCAGTTTAAATGTTCTTTTCCTCAGTAGACTATACGATGTTGCCAGCTTAATTAAACACAGATGGCTTGTTTGTGAAGTCTTCTCTTTTTTCCTTGTTACTAAGGCGTGTGCCAGGTTTTAGGTTTTTAAGTAGGTCGATCATGAGGCAGCATTTAAAGTGAAATCTGCACCAGATTGCACCCTTGTCTTCGTCAGGCATGTTAATACTACAGCTGCAGAGAACATCCAGTCTCTCTAGGTAATCTGCATATATTACATCTGCAAAATGAAGGTACCTTCTCTTATCAAAGAGACAGAGACAAATTACTCTCACGAGTTAAATTACAATGTGTTCCTTTTTTCCCACTTTTTTTAATGCAAATCAGTTACTTGATTCTTAAAATACAAGTCCAAGTATAGTAACAGCGTAGTGAGTATGTATCTGCTTACACCGAATACTAAGTAAAGCATTTGTGGGTCTTGCTTTTCCAGTCGGAGTTGGTTATACATGTCCTGGCCTGAAGGACATGTTAGCTCAAAGTTATGGAGAATGTTGTTTTTTTTCCCCCCGTCGACTCTGAGGGATAGTTGTTGATTTGCTGAATTTAAAGAATATGCCAAATGAAAGTTCCCTCATTTAAGCTTGTGCTTACACAACGCTTCTTTGTGATTTTTATAGCCTGTCAGACTTGTCAGGCTTGGTAAGAAAAAGTATATTGTTTCCAGCAGTTGGATTCCTTTCCTTCTGACATCTGCCACTCTGTAAAGATGATAAATTCTTGCCTCATTAGCCGGGGGTGTGGGATTACAGACTGACAACACATTAATCACCAGCCTCTATGGCAGGCAGACTAGCAATAGGCATTGTTAACAAAACTTTTCTTATATGTCACTCTCTTCTGTGACAGCCTGTAATCAATCATCTTGATTGACAGTGCTGATAGATTACACTATTTATACTTTGTGTAATGAAAGATAGCGTTTCCACCTATTGTCATTTCTGAGACAATGGTAGGCCACCTTTGAATAGAAACATGCACAAAAAACAGTCCTTGGCTCAATAGCTTGAACTTGTAAAAGCAGACAGTGTCCCACTCCTCTGGGGCGCTTTCAGTAGACTTGTATTGTCTGGTAACCTGGTAGAGGATTTACTACATTTTCACACTGCTACCGATTTTTGTCACCGACGCAGGCAGGTCGGGTTTTGGCAGGCGTAACGCTTGTTGTGTCCCACTTCTGTCTTTTGTTTCTCTGTGAGCCGATTTTGGTAAGATATGTCTTCTTAGCTTGATGAACGTACTGATAAGCCGGAGACTAGGAAAAATAATGCTCTGCATCTATCCTATGATATTGTTTCAGAAGCCCAAATGTGGTAATTTTTTTTGCAAGTCTTACCTTTATTTACAAAAAGTGTATATTATTACACACCACATGTTAAACGAAGGGGAGGACTGGTTCGGGTCACACACTGTGTAGCGCCCCAGAAGAGGACAAGAAAAAAGAAAGGGGGGGGAATCAAAGTGAATCCATTGCTTGTGTCCTTGTACCCATACGCTGATCAGTTGTCTGTGGCATATTAATATTTGGCTGTTGCTCTGTATTGAATTTTATGTATGTGGGCGGGGTTGGTTGTGGAACTGAATTACATTCTGGGAGGAATAAAGCTGAAAGAAATGCTGAATATTATCATGCATATCGGTTGATCTATGCATCAGTCTATTCTTACTAAGTAGTTCAATTAACCGCAGTTCATACTTGTACCACTGGTAAAATAAAATAGTAGCTTTCATTTCTCAAAAGCTATGAAGGTTTTGGTAACATTTTCTGTTAAAAGTATAAAATAAATAGGAAAGTGGTCTGTCAAATATGACAGCAAGTAAAATCATTGTGAACAGTGACTGGATATAAGTTAACACATATGGAACCAGCTAGTGCACCCTTATAGATAAAATTACAAATAACTGGCAATTGCCTCATCCCTGACCTAACGTTGCTTTGTAACTACTTTAGAATTTAGTGGCATGTTTAATGGATTGTGTCACTTGTCTGGAATCTGTCTAGCGTGTTTTCTGCTAGAAACATATTGGTCAATTATGTCTGTAGCTGTCAAATATGGAAGGCACTGTTATTTAGTGAGTATTGACTGCATCATTAAGGCAAATTGTGATGGCAAATAACAGAGCGGAATGTTATTTATTTTTTATCTGAAGCCATAACGATCTGCAAATGGTGTGACCTGGCACCAATTTTTGAAAAGCCTTCTCAATACATAACAGACAAGTCAGTGATTGCTTTTCTAGTGTCTCCTAAAAGGGAATAAAATTGTCTTTAATCTTACGCTGCACCATTCAAAACAAATACATCGTCTAGGTAACATTTTTCGTATCATTCGTACAATTCATCTGCATCTGACAAGGATACAGGACGTGAGGTGGTTCAAGCAATAAAAAAAACAGATAAACGTAAGTAAAATATGGTTAATAATAAATGTATTAATATATCATTTGGAAGATGGCTAAATACCTAAATGAATATTTCTATACTTTTGATTCTGTTAGTGGGACAGTGTGGTGTAGTGCTGCAGTGGTTAGCACTGTTACCTCACATCGCTGGGGCCTGGGTTTGTGTCTCCTCCCTGGCTCCCTGTGTGGATTGGAGTTGCCAGATTGTGAATGTTGGCCCCCCATCCTGGGTTGTTCCCTGCTTTTTGCCATTAGGACCCATGATAGGCTCGTGACCAGCATGACCCAGAACAGGACAATCAGGTACTAAAAAAGGATGGATGGTACTGTTGGTAACCCAAACTTCAGAAGCTCCAAGGAACTAGAACTTATAATGCTTGTTTTAGTAGAAAAGATATATCTAATGGTTAACATTTCCATCCACTTCCTATACCCACTTATCCAATGAGCGGTCCAAATCCTGTCCCAGAAGCTATGAGCACAAGGCAGGAAATCACGCAGGAGGGGGGGGCAGGCTATCATAGGGCTATCATAGGGCACATGCACCATTTACACCTATGGGCAATCTGGGAACTCCAATGCACCTTAGCATGTTTATATGGAAGCCAGAGAACATAGAGGAAACCCCAGCATGACACATGGAGAACATTCCAACTCCACAGACGGGGAACCAGAGAACCCTGATCCCAGAGGTGGGAGCTATCAATGCTAACCACCGCACCACGATGTTGCCATGACCAGCTCATTTAAATAAATAAATTTAGCAAATGTCTTTCAGATCAATCACAGCATTGACTACATCAACAAAGTGTCAATATCAGGTTGAAATTCAAAAATCACTATATAATCACAGAAGCAAGAGACACGACTGGCGACAAATCTTAAAGAAATTCTAATTATAAAGATTTCTTATTTGTAGCTAGAAGTCTCTTTTTTTGCCCCATTGCTCAAAGGCTAAATCAAATATCATGATGTAGGGGAATATGCAGAATTTGTGTGCAGACAAGCTGTTAACCATCAAGGGTTGATCAAGCATTAAGGTCCTTGACCTGCAGTAACTCAAGGTAAAAATGTGAATATACAGTGACCAAATGCAATCTATTTTCAATGAATGTGATAACGTTTATTTTTACACAATCTCACTTAAATGTTGATTGTAATAGTCAATTAATCTCCAGATTTTCACTTTATTCCAAATGGCCAAACTGGATTAGGTGGGGAACAATGTTGACTTTTATTTGAGACCAGTCAATTGGCTATTAAGAAGACCTCTAGTAAATAAATAGACTGTGGAGGTCTCAAGGGACCATAAGCTATTGAGTGGTAGTATGAGAGTTGTTAGGCTCTCTGGCTGGTAGAATGGACGAGGATGAGAGGTTTAAACTTTAATCTCCCTGAAAAAGAGTTTAAGCGACGGGTCAGAATGATTAATGGGAAACCTGATCACGTAAAGTCCCACCATGTCACAAGACATGATTAGTAGGTGACAGGGACTGTAACAACATCTAGCCATTTCTGTTTCTTCAACAGCTCCGGCTCTTCTATAATTAATGATCCCAAGGGCTATTTGTAGGTCAGGCCGGAGAAACCTGTCGGAAAAGGCGACACTGACAACTTCAGCAGAACCGCATTCTCGTAGGGAGACGGAGCACGAGAAAAGTATCCAGATGGGCTGTTTAATTTTTCTATTCTATAACAAAACTATGACGCTTTCAGGGATTAAATGCCAAACATGATGCATATGGTTCCCTGTCAAAAGGTGTATAAGTGCCTGACACTTAAGAAGGGATTTAAGCACAACAAATATTTGTGATAGGGTCGTGTCTACATACCGGTAACCACTACAGAACATACTGGTCTGTGCTATATCTGTAAGTTACACTGTATCTTCATAGATGTGATATTTTCTAAATTAACAGAGAATAAAAATATCAATTTAAACAAACTACTTATAGTCCTATGCTTTTAGTTGATACAAATTTTCATCTTGTTCTTCCAGTGCCTAAAAAGAAGTGCTTGTCATCCCAAAAATGCTATATCCCCACCAGCATCTATCAGCTTGCTGCTACCCTGCTCTATAAAGCCATTTATATCGCGGCTTGATAGCCATCTGCTGTACAGACCATGCAGCCCAATGCTACCCAAACATAGTAGGTTAAGAAGGTAGAGTTTCAAGTAATGGTGTCTAAGGTCTCCCACTGTCCCTCTGTCCTCCAGGGTCAAACATAGGTCAGAGAGGTCAAGTGACACTTGTGTTGCTTGAATTTCCTTCACAGTAGTGGGTGGACAGCAAAGACAGCAGGCAAATAAAAGGGGCATTTTGAAAGAACCACATCTCTCCACTGGCAGCAGACATAGATACACTGTTGATGCAACTTGTTATTGTCCAATGGTTTTCATCAGTAAACATAATTTTAACTTGGTTGTTTGGGTAAAAAGAAAACAAAACAACGCCCAGACTGTGTCAACAAAAAGTGATTTTTTTTTCTGGCAGAGGAAATCAGTAACGGACCCTAATGCAGTCAAATAAAAAACTGAATTGGATCATTGCATAGTATTTTGGATGTAGCTAAAATGAAGATGCTAAGCTTTTAATAGCCACGCCAAAAAATTATCTGGGGCATATTAAAGTTAGCAGCCTGCTGTTCATAATATACAATTAGATCCTCTATAGCATTCTGCTCACCCTCCCTAAATGAAAAAAAAAACTGCATAAAATCCACAGTGTTCTTTGCAAAGAATATTATTATACATAGACATATAACATTATTGAAGTTTTACAAGATGCTAATTATGGGACAGTAATACGGATTAAAAATCATTTCTGAACAAAAATTACTACTGGTTCAGTGGTGCATAAAGCCTGTAATGAAAATACAAACTCCGTGGATCTGGTTACTACTGAAGTATAAGGATGTTTGGTCACTTTCCAAAATCCCCCCGTACAAAACTAGTGGCCTCTTTTCACTGTAAAGGAACTGCTCTATCACATCAGATTATAAAATGCTATACCCATACAACCTGATATGGAAGCAATGTGGGGCAGACAGTGCTGTCATTGTCATCGCATACCCCTGTTTGTGTCCCACCTGGCACCATCAATCACGGCATTTGTTTAAAGCAATTTGATAAGTAAAAGACCTTCCCGTGCCATTCACACCTTGCATAACAGCGGGGAGACATTGTAATTGTTTCCCGACAGTGATATTTAGTCTTATCCTCTATACTTTTGATTCTTTCGTTGCTCATCTGTTTTCAAAGCAACCGTGAGGCCTTTTCCACTTCAGACAGAGGAGAGGATTCTGCGTTGCGTTCACTGGGTAACTGTCACTGTTTACTGCTGGCTTCTCTCGGTGGATCTCCGCTCCGAACGCACTCATCCCCGCAGTTTGAGTTGGCACGAATACCGCTGTGATGCCTACTTAAAAGAGTAATACTTAAAAATGAAACCTAACGAATTGTCTTCCCACTGATGTGAACTCGTGTCCAAACTTGAAAATATTTAGCTAGGCACTGCGTCCTGCGTGTCATCGTTTACTGACATCTGTCACAAATGTTTAATCGTCTCTCAGCTCCTCAACAATGTTGCTCAATTTTTTGTTATATAGTTGTTTTTCTCTCTCTCTCCCGCTAGGAATTTCCTGCTGTTCCAACCCCAACCCATTTCTGTGTTCATCACATAAAACATGGCAACCTTCGTTCTCTTTGTTGTTGAAATGAGTGCTTTTTGCTACCCTGTGGGGAAACAAAGTAAAAATGATTGTTTTTCCTATTCCTTGAACTGAACATCAGAGACAGGCAGATCAATGTAGTGTTATTTGTTCGTGCTGAATGCTCTGGGCCCTGTATCGTCTTGTAATGCATGAAGTAATGTACTATATTAATACAGTAAATGATATACCCTGGAATTGTGTTAGATTACATTTTTTTGACATTATAATGTCCCTCATATTTTCCCTCAAAATAAGGTGAGCATTCTTTTAGAAAAAGTTTAATTATTTCAAAATATTGATAGACAGATTAACAGGAATTCAATAATACCTAAGGGGCTGACATAATATTTTTGTGATTTACACTGGCTTTATGAGACTTTCTAAACATATCTGATTAGTAATGTATCAAAGATCAGTTGTTTTCTTGCTCTCGGCATCTTTCATATGAGATATCCAGCTCAGCATGGAAGCTGAAGGTTCAACAGACTCAACTGCAACACTGTGATGTTTTGGGCCTACATTTCTGGATTAGATTAAAAAGTCAGCATACCAACATGGTCGATGAAAAGGTTGTTGTTTCCAAAAAATCCCCATATTTACAGTAACGAGCTTTTAGTCGAGCCAGATTTCACTTTGCCAGTTACTCACCATACTGGCCTTATGGATAAGCAGATCCGTTTCAGTGTTGCCACGGTGCACGCAGATGTAAACAAAAAATATCGGCTCTTCAAAGCTCCCGGGGAAGTAGGAAAATCAGAATTGCTGAGAAACCATACTGCCTGGTACTCACAAAGAGACCATGTAGGCAGACCAATCACGAAAAACAGCTTGCCTTCATGTTTTCCACTGAGCTTGGCCTGTTAATTAACGTCAGAGGTGGCCAGGTGCTGCACCTTATTAGTGAAGATTTTACCTGGTTGCCTTCAAACTCCAGACCACGAACAAATCCATGGTACATGTGACATATTTCATGAAAATCACCTCTGCAATGGTAAATGATCATGAAAGGCATGAAAGGCACTTTCTTATTAATGAAAATGAACAACCCACAAAACGTCCTGCATGCAAAACCTCACGAAGGTATGAGTAAATAATCAAAAGCATTTAGTCACTATAGAAAATGAAAGTGTAGTTTTAATTCAAAGGTGCTATTATGTACTATCACCGGCAAAACAAAAACATACTTCCTGTTCCTTTTTAATAATAAACCTTCCATCCCTCAATACGTAATTTCTGTGTAGTTGTATAAAAATACAAATGTAAATAGATTGGGTATTACATATACACACAGTGTAGCAGACAGTTAGAGCAGTTTTCAGTTTTACAGTGTGCGTGGGTCAGCAACTTGGACGTGATGTGTGAGTCATCGTTGTCATGGCGCTATGGGTGTTCCCTGTCAGGCAGACACTGGCAACCATGGCATAATACAACAGCCGCTAGGTCCTGACCCTCTGTGTACTGACTTTGTGATACTGCACTTGACATTACGGAGAAGATACCGGGGACAGACGTGCAGCTATCTCTGTTAAGATGTGGCTTTTCTAATTTAATATTATCCAGAGCTGCCTAAAATTCAGTGGGGCTGGATGAGTTGTGGCAGCGCACAGCCACTCAAAAAGATTAAAACCCATAACACAGGCTGGAAGTGACTGGAGCTCACTGGAGATAAGAGGGAGGCCAGATGAAATATCCCAAATAATTCCCACAGAGGGCTGTATAAACATCTGTGTGAAAGGACTCTGTTTTACCTGTCATATTCCTAGTGTGCTGTCTTGCTATGTTTATCTCTCTGTTGAACACAGTGCATGAATGCTTAGCAAATCAGATCCAGCAACTGTGACTAAACTCCTCCTGCTATGTGGCGGTCTGGGCATAAACACTGCATCTGACTTGCAGGGACGTCAATTAAATACGGTCGCTTCACGTTAGCTTTATGTAAATCCTTAAGCAAATATTGCCTAACTGCAAACTTGGCACGAAGGGCACGAATATAGCACAAGACACATTCTCTAAAGTGGTTGATGGGGCTCATTGCTTTACCACTGAGAGGGGAAGCAAGCTAGACAGAGCAATATATCAGTAAACAAAGGAGCAGGGGGGGAAGAATATGCTCCCCATTTTCTTTCCTGCTTCCTTTCAAGAAATAGCCTTCGAATTTAGCAATAATTTTACCCCAACGGTTCCAGAATCCCCCTGCATGGACTGACCAGACATAGACAGGAGGATCTGCAGAATATCACTGACTGTCTTTGAAGTCCAAGGCAGACAATGGAGAGCGAGTGGGAGGGGGAGAAAAATGAAAACCGTGTCTGGGACTCCTCCCTAACAGACACTGGGTGGTCTACCGCTGGCCCTTCTGGACCGGGGCCTCAGTCTCCATCCGCTCTTTGACTGCCATTGTGGAATTTTGGTCGCGCGTGTCCTCAAGACAAAACTTTTACCCGGGGAATGCTGAGGCAAGCGCGAGCCAAAATGGATTCAAGCTTGTAGTTGTTGTTGTTGTTGATGATGGTGTTGTTGTTATTTCTATAAAGAGGTTGTTAAATACGGATCAGCAGTTGTACCCAAGACTTCGACAGCAGCTTTAATTCTTCTCTCCCCTCACCTAAAATGGGATGTGTCTGTAGGGACCACATCAGTTACCTGCTGACATGCAGAACATGATTGATGAACCGCCTCAGGCTCCGGAGTATACTTTGTCAGCTGCTCATAATTTATACATCTTATCTCTGTCAGAACAAAAGACAGAGCACCGTATATGGAAATGAAAACAGAGACTTGTTTAGGCTCCAGTGTGTAGAGTGAAGTGATAAGTCTGATAGTTATCTGCCAGCTCCCTCATCAGGCTGTAAGTGTCTGACTCCCATTCTTTCACCCCACATTTTTGGCTGCACAGAGCCCATTGCTCTGTTGAAAGCACTTGGCTCCTGCCTCTTAGGACGATGGCCAAGACATGTAGGAGTCTTGAGTTACAGTATAATTATACCTCTCCATGCTTTAAAATGGATACTTGGTTATTTTATTTATGACCGGGATTTCAAACAGAAATGGCTCTTATTTTTGCTGTTGTTTAAATGAATCGCACATAAAATATTATAGGTTTCGCTATAGTTTATAAAGAAATTTAATAACTTGTTTTATTTGAACCAAATATGAATGACCCATAAATAATGTCCTATTTATGAATTTAGAGCATAACTTATATACAAGTTCTTTGAGCACAATATCATTCGCTATCTGCACTCCTTTTAGTATCGTCAAAACTAGCTAAATGTTATTGTTTACAATTTTGAAGAGGTGTCTTTATTTAAACGGGATGCAGTCCTTATTTTTTTCCATTAAGTTTCAGATTCTTTGGCCTGGCAAACACTGTGACAAATTGTTTCTCAATAAACAATCAAATGATAAAACAATAAGCAACATATAACTAGCATTTTAATTTTCCAAGACCTGTTGCAAATTTCCCCTCATTGTACAGTTGTCGAAGGTTAGCAAACTGCATTTGATCTGATAAACCTCTTCAAAAACTGGCTTCATGCAGTGATAAAGTAACTCATCTGTTGCGAGTTATATGTATGTTTCATTGCAGTATCAGTAGCATCAGCTAAGCCAGTCCATTTGACATCTAGGTTTGCTCAAAGCAATATTAAAGAATGCTGTCTGTTTTCCTCTGTTCAATACTTTTTGATACTAGGGACAACACTGCCTTGATATCATTTTCATGTGGTTTTGATCAAAATTATTGCTGTTAACAATTGGAAATTGAAAAGCTGAGCTCTGTGGATTATGCTTTATTAAATATTCTAAGGCAGCGTATCTACTATATGTGAACATAACAAATGAGAATCTGGAGGAAACCTTTCTTACTATTCATTTAGGTATTTTCCACCTCTCACTAATTTCTCTTTGCAGTGCCTTGTATTCAATTAGCAAATGAAAAACGTTTGTTTATATATTAATTATTAGCCGAGGATGGTCAACAGTACTTCACGACAGTTATGCAGAAATTTTAACTGAACAGAAAAAGCAGTTGAATAGCTTGCAGTTGCTAGCTTAATCCTGCAGACAGTTTTTCAGAGTCAATACTCTAAATCTCAAACATCTCACACTCTCTTATAGTTACCTAGATACAAGTGAGTGACTTTTTATCTTTTTGTTTCACTGTGACTTCAGGCTATGCGATCATGTTCTACGCAAGTTAAGATCTCTCTCGCATAGCTGTCATGCAAATTTCTATTCTAACACTTTTGCTTTCGCTGAAAACCACAAATCTCCAGTAGATAAACAAATTTTTACTGCAAAGTTTATTATCTGCAAAAGTTCTAAGGGAATAATGATGATTTTCTGTATATATTTAGAAATATGTGCATTTATAATGTAGCTTAAATACTTACTTAAATGTTTTATGTATTTTCCATTCTGTATTTTATTCTCTTTAGAGTTTCTATAACTTCTCCTTTGTAGGTGTTTGCTTGGCCAACTTTTTTTTCTTATTTATTCTTAGCTAGGCGCCATGTGGCTGATTTATTGCCTAGTTTTGGTTTTCTCAAAAGTTTCCAGATTCCAGTTATTTTTGAAGTACGATGCCCTTGGATTTTGACAATGCGTGGCATTTTATTTTACGAAAACACAGTTCCTTGTTCTTGAAGAATAGACCGTGTCACGAAGGTAGTGAATGGCTATTACTTATGATGAATGTGTGAATATTGCTCAAGGAAATTACTGATTTCAAAACTGATGATCAGATTCCTGCAGTTGGCTTGTGTCAGAAGTTAAATAATACTCTGGACCAAGGACGGCACAATGACAGTCTTCTCCGAGAGAGTCTTAAAGAAGAAAAATATAGTGCTGAGACAGGAAGGACTTCTCAAAGAAATGACCATCAGCGGCATCAAGATGTTTGGCAGCAAGCAGCTGCCACAGAATAATGGGAGACACAACGTATATGGGTGCAAATGACCCGTTGTCAGCGACATTAAAGGGGCCAGCTTTGGTGTTTGGGGAGGCAGACGGATAGAAAATCGCTGGGCGAGTAAAAGGCAGATTAAATGAAAAGACGAGACCCACAGCACCGGCATACAAAGAAAATGTGTTGGATAATTGGGCCCGATGCAGAACGCAGCATATGTTTGTGAAACTTGAACATTTTTCCTTTGCACATGCAGTGACAAAAAAACCTGTAGAAGACAGTGATTTAGTATCATACAAGAGATTTTACTCATATATATGAATTAAATAAGAAAAGTGCAGAGAAACAAAATTTGTCTTCGGTGCTCAAAATACTTATCTTAGAAATCTGTTCAAATATATCAGTTGGTAAGTCATAAAGGAACAACATTGACATCGATTTGTAATTAGTTAAAATGCATTACATACATTTGTAAAGTTTTTATCACTACAGGCAAACTGATCCATTTGTTAGTGATTCTAAAAATGCTAGCAAATAAAGCAAATGTAATGAAATAGCTGAAATAAAATTTACTTTTGTCTTTAAAATATTGTTTCCTCACCACTGTCATTTAAAATTTGTTACACACCAAAAACGTATTCATGCTTATATGATTAAGACTCATATGAATCATATTTCATATTTAAGACCTTTGTTTTATAGTAAAACCCATGTTATCCTATTACGGTTACTCTGAACCTGTTTTTGTTTAGTGGCAAGACCAATTGTAAAGCAAGTCGGTGTTGGTCTGTCTCTCAATAGAGGATTGTAGGTTCTGGTTACAGTTATTTTCTGGCCTTCTGTCTTTCCTCCTTTCTCACACTCTTTTTGCAGTGTCACCAAAGAATGTCCATTCTCCTCAGTAATGTGCGCCTGAAAACTGCCTGACCTCTTTCGGCTCAGCATGCCAAAATGTTAATGAAGAACTGAAAACGCCTGAGAGGGTGTATAATGTCCTCACAAGCTGTCCGTTAAATTTATTTATTTATTTAGTTTGTTTGCCACTTTCTTCAGTTGTATCCTTGGACAGAGCTTGTCTTGTATTTGTGGGCAGCTGTACGGGCTGGCATTGTTTCCGTTCCGATTGCTGCTTTATTTCCTGTCCTGTTCCCATTAATCATCCCTTCAGCTATTTATAACAGTGGCAAGTATAGCTAACACACTTACTGGCCGCTTTTTGCATTGTAGCACCCTGTTTTAAGGCAGAAGGGAGCCTAATTATTAACCATTGAAGTGACAGTGTCCACTGCTTTACAAAAAAAAGATAAATAAATGCGAAAGCTGTAGTATTTCTTCCAACCCATTTTTCATGGTTTTCTCTTTCCACTTTTCTCTCAATCAACTACCCTGTACAGATATTTAGCCGAGGATTGTGAATTATTACATTTAGAGCTGGGTTTTACTGTTTTTTATTTGCTTATTCATTTATTTGTTTTTTTCTCAATGTGATAACCCATCAGACGGAAGCCTATTGAGACCCTGTATTGAAGAAAATGAGGCTACTTAAAGTGCATGGGCAGGAGTGATTTTTAACACACTTGACAGTCTTCAATAAAGAAACTGATAGTTGCTGTGCAAAAAAAACCTGGTAGCACCTGATAAATAGGCCAGGCAGGTGTGGTTGGGGCATCACTGATGGATTCTCTTCTTTCACATACTAGGGATGGAGGATATTTGTTAAAAATCACAAGCAGCATAACTCCAGGCCTGGACTCTGGCCACATGCAGCTGAATTTTGTATTTATTAGAATGTTTTTAGAGACATCAGCGAAATCATCATCCTCTGCAACACTAAATCTGTCATTATTAAATGTTATTATAACTGGGTTTAATAACAGAGCCTGATTTAGATGCACCTCATGCAGCAGTTAATTTTACCATGTAAACAAATTTTAGACTATGAACATATTATTAAGCATGTTTTCATTAGGATAATTAATTGTGTTATATTAATTGAGTTCATAGTAAAATTATACACTTAATAGTAATTGCAATTGTAATCTACACGGTTAGCTATTTAAAATACTGTCTCCAGTTATTTCAGGTCATTCATTTGAATACATTTTGTTTCTGAAAACTCAGAAGCCTGTTGGTTCTTGTATGGATACATGTGCTGCACAGTACGATGATTTGCGATTCAAAGTCATCCTGTATGTATGGCTAATATTTTTGTGCTCAAGTTAACTATCTCATTAACAATTTCATTTTCTGAAGTTACGCTAAATGAAAATGCATTGGTAGAGCATTTAAGTGTGAGATCTTCCCAGTGAAATTTACAAACCTTGTTCAAATTTATATTGAAATGCCGATCACATTCAACAATACTAATAACCGAAGTTAGCTAAGAGCTGAAAATTTGACTTAATTTTAATGCCATAACTAATTAAACTTTTTTTTTTTTTTTTTTACTTTGTAGCTAAGGCTGCAATGGCTACATAAGTACATTTACATTTACATTTACATTTACAGCATTTGGCAGACGCCCTTAGCCAGAGCGACTTACATAAGTGCTTCAAGACTCTAAAATGAATTTCCCGATACTAGCTCAATAAAACCACAGCTATGAATACCATCGATCTAACACTCTGTTGAGAAAGTACAGTTTTTTTTTTTTTTTTTTAAGAAAGACAAGAGACAAGAAGATGGGGAAAAGAGGTCAGGGTATAATACCGGAAGTGTATAAAACTTCTTCCACAAACACCAACTAAGTAACAATCTTCTATAATAGGTAGGTAGGAGATAGATTAATAGAATGTAAACAAAAGGGGAAAAGTGGCACAACCACTCTGGAAACCTCTTACGCTATGAATTCCTATGTAACGCTGTAATAGCTCCAATTGCTGCAGCTCCAGATCACGGCCCGCTTTTCACGTTTTGGGCTAGCTGTAGAGGGTAAACGTTCCGCCAGTCGTGCTAATAAACTACTTTTATCCAACTCATAACACGATCGACTCAGTGTTCGGATTAACGTTCTCCCTCCCTCTTACCAACTGGACTCCCCAAACAATTCCTCATTCCCGCTTTTATCTCCGTTTCAGTCCTCGCCTTTGCAATCCATTCCACATATGCCTCAACGCAAGTAATCCAGCTCACCTCAAGGTGAACCAGCTCCCTCTACAGGAACGGAGTACGATAGGGACCAACCTACATAAAACTTCTTCCACTTAAAGATGGCTATATTACACTCTGCCACAGTGATATTCAATGCTGACCCAGCGCTGACAATAAAGTTAAGGATCAATCGTTTCATTCCCTTAGTGTCAGGGCCACTTTCTCCCACTTACAGTAAGGAACCTGTGTCCTGTTCTCTGGGGCTGGAGTGGCCTCCTCTTAAAAGGGGGCCTCAGAAAAGCCCCTCCCCTCCCCCATTAACAACTTTTAATGTTGCCACCCCCCAACCCTCCGCCTCAACTGCTATGGAAGAAAATGCTATGTAAACATTTCATGTACCAGGTAAAAATTATTTTTTTGCATTAGAATCCATTCTCGAAATGAATTGATTCATTCAGAGTGGAAGTTAATGTCAATATCAATCCCCACATCCCTACTGTCTAATGCCAAAGATTTCTTGATTGTTTTTAATCATATAGTGGCTGGCTTGTACATTAGCTGCTGCAGGAGGTTGTGGAAATCATGCACAGCTCAGGCAAAGACGCCCTTAGACTGCACCCTGAGGCCAACCATAAACATACTGTTATTGATTTATTCGGTAGAGGGAGTACAATAATAGCATTTTTGTCATATTACATTATTACAGAAACAACAAAAGTGCCTTTTTATATACAATGTCTAAAATGTGTTGTATCAGTGATGTTGAGGTATTCCAGCAAAATGATAGAAAAACCATTTATAAAACACATGTACAGGACATGTATAGTTAATATATATATTTTTAATTTATTCCTTTTTAGATCTAAGAAAGGGAACTGCTCTTGTAGCCTTCAGCAGTATCCATAATTTGACAGGCATCAGTGGATTATCCAGCTGAGTGGACTGATAAAAAGGGTAACACTGTGTTATGTAAGCTGCTTTGAAAAATAATGTCTTCCTAGTAAAATATGTAATGAAATATTTCTTATGTTTATATGACTGTGGAATCTGATTGGTTACTCTTGGCAAATTGTGACAGCAAGGTAATTTTAACCATTTTTCAGCATCCATTTCCTTCCATTTCTATCTCCTTATGTCAAATCAGAATTACAAATATAAGCTATATAGACAGGTCTCTGCCTGTTGACATCTAAGCTGTCTACAAAAGCCAACAGCAAATGACAAGTCTTCTCCCAAAATGTCAGACATTGGTGCCAAATGGTCCAAAGTAAGACTAGTGCAGTCATTACAAATGATTTCATTCACATTCATCAGTTCCAAATATCCCAACCTTTTAAGTAGTAATTTTACATCACAGAACAGATCAGGATCAAGTCACCTTCACTACAAAATTATACGAATAAATCCTATCCAAGCTCTGAAAACCATGTATGAAACCTTAACAGTGCTTTAAGAAGGCAGGCCTAAATATGTAACTATTGTGGTATTTCTTCCCCTTTATCCACAAAAAACAACTAAATTAAATATGAATTGAAATTCTATATGTATATGCTAATATTTGTATGTGCATGTATGAATATTCAATTTTGGCAGTAAAACTTGTTCAGGTGTTGTGCAAGTTAGGCATATGTATATGCATAAGTATACAGTAATATGTATATACAGTACAGCAGCATGTGATACAGTTGTTTGTACTGTATCTGTGAAATTCAATATGTAATAATGTATGTTGTTAGGCTAATCTGTTATGCCTCCCATCTTTCAATAAAAATGCAATATTTTGCAGGACAATTCAATCTCAAAAGACAATGTCATAAGAAATGTAAATGTAAAAAATAAAGCATGTAGAAAGTCGACAGAACGTTTTTCCACTTATTGCACTGGGTTCTCTAAACATATGAATGAATTGCTAGATTTCTGGGAGGAAGATAAAACATCAACCTCATTAGAGACAAATCACCTCGGGCTTTTGTACTATTGCATTTTCCACACTACTGCAGTGTGTTGCCCCACATAAAGAACATTACAAACACAAAAGGTCAAAACCCTTTCCTGAAGCTGATTAACAGCATCGACAGATGAAGGCCCCAGTAATATCCAGTAACCATTTTTGGCAGTGTTTATTTCACATACTGCTCCGTGTTGACACTGTAGCTGCTAAGGGGAATGTTAATTATCTTGATCATGCTTTTGGTTCTTGCAGCAAATTACTTATGACCAGCAAGCTGGTCATCTGGATTCTAAGCTATTGTTTAAACTTATGCAGATGCGGTCTAAATTGTCTTTTTTATTAGTCTGTTTCTGGGGATATACATATATACAACAAAATAATGGAAGTACCCAAAATATATTCGTTTTTTTCCAATTGCTTTGCCATATTTTATGATGCGTACTTAACATTTTCACAATTATAACAGCATTTCTTAAAACAGTTTATGCATACAGCACAACACTATGGTTTAGCTGAAAAAGGCTGGAACTTGTCCAAAACAATTAACTCGTCTCAAAAGCAAATAATTCCATCAATGAATTAGTCAGTACCACTAAAATGAAAAGTACCTTTAGCATCGTTTTAACCATGACAGTCAAAACACTTTAATACATTGTCAGTATGTCAAAGTAAGTATGCTCCTGAGCACCACAATTCTGAATGACAATCATTTCCCACTCTCTCACTGTCACTAACTGATGATTATTTTTAGCAAACTGATACTTATTCATGTCAAAGAAACCAGCAGTTTTACAAGGCTCTACATTGCAGTATGTAAAGTTCACTGGCAAGATCCAAATAAAACCGAAAAGGAGTGGAAAGGGGGGGAGCCGAACGGGATCGGTGACCGCTGCCGGGGAAGCTTTTGGATGTGATCCCCAAATGAGCTTGATGGGCCAAATGGCCTCCTCTTGTTTGTAAATTTCTTATGTTCTTAAGAGAAAACACTCACATGCACTTGCATAACTTCTTTAGATCTCAAGACACAGTACAACTTTTCATAAAAAGGTCACACAGCACTATACAAAAACAGCAAAATTGCACCAAAATCCCTTGTGGAAACCAAAAATACAACAGTGCCATATCACTGCAATTTGTGGAATATACCCTTGAATGATTCTGAAAGTTTTGTGAACTGTTTTGTATGTGTGGGCTTACACAATGATCACTTACATATATAGTTTTGGCTGCAAAGTTATTACAGTGGGAAACTACATAATTTTGACCAATAACAATAAAACAACTGAAAATTATGCCAAATGATGATAATTGTGCAAGTACATTTGCATTAATTTAGGAAATTTCTGTGAAGCAATGAGAAATGACGTCCTGCTGTGCAGAAATGACATTATGGTGCGAGGATTACACTAACTGTTTTGCAAATGTTATTTGTCATTTGAGAAATGTGCCAAAGCAATTGAGAAGAACTGAAATATCAAGAACCTAATAATGAGTAGGGGCACACGGTCTTATCATATTATTGTATTTATTACCTTACTATAAGCACGTTAATTTGTATTTGTATAATCAATCTGTAGTGGAGGTGGGTCCAAGCAACAAGAGGATTGGTTGGCCCCACCTCCTCTACAATGTAACTGGTTATCTCCCCTAACTAATCATTGTTTTGATGTTTCCCATTCATAAATCCAATTAGTTGTAGAAAAAGAGTGAACAATAACTTAACATAACATATTACATTTCCATTGCTCAGAGGTGCAATTCATGTGTGCATTGGCCTTGGATACAGGAGGTCTCTGAACAGTAGCCTTGCCATTAATTCCAGCCTTGTGAAGCTCACCATGTGTTGTTTTTGCTGATGTTGGGTCATAGAGGTGCTGATTCAGTCTTGTGGTAATTTGCTACCATTATTACTCAATTTGGGTAGCAGCTATTTGGCCCCATTGGCTGTGTATTCATTGCCTCATGTTTCATTCACAAGTCACATATCAAAGTGTTGACTGCCAGACCTCATTTAGGGGTGAAACGTGCTGTTAACTGGCATTTAATCCATTATGACTCACCCTTACAACTGCATCTATGGTCGCATCAAGATAATTTAATTTTGATGTGTCATTTTTGTTATAACAATAACATAACGAGTGAGAAGTATCCTCGGTTTTTCGAATACACATGTATGTGCAATAACCTATGATTCCTTCAGTAGTCACTCCTGCATTATGTGTTATATTGTTACATAGTCTGCAGTATGTGTGTGTGTCTGTTATGTGTATATGGGGGGTTGTATATATTATATTCTGGGGACAACATGTCCCCAAAAATTGAAACTCAATTTTATAAGTGTATTTTGTTTGGTTACTTATGGTTAAGGTTAGGGCTGTATAGGGGTTAAGGTCATCGTAGTCTGGATTAGGGTTTTTCTGATAGAAATGAA
>JAODJW010000107.1:16587-32265 GCA_026777045.1 Hyperopisus bebe
AGGGACCAACCCCCCCCCCCCCCCCCCATGAAACATACGCAAATGAAGCCTGAAATACACAGCATCTGCAAGACGCTTTTCTTTGGAAATACACAGCCGATCCCAGAGCAACCAGAGCACCCGTCCTGATGTCTTCAACCATCTGCATGTGACAGTATAATCCCGGCTGTGGTACAGCACTGAGGACACAAAACAAACTTTAGAGCCCCACTGGGGGGTGCAGGCTTATCTGGGAAGCCCAGAAACCGCCTCAGTAATTATCTGGCACCCGCTGCCGTCAGACCGGCCCGCGTCTCGCCATTTTCAGCCATTGTGTCCCCCCTGCGATTGCGCTATTTGCTCCCTCTCGCTTTATGAATCAGAAAGTGCTTCCATATATGAGGACAGAGACGGCTTAGTGGGATTACGGAGATTTATTTATCTTTTATTTTAATTAAACAACTGCAGGGGCCGCTTGCCTGCGTGTAATTTCACCCAAATTGTGTTTATTCCAGTATACGAAACAGAAAACATCACTATGTCCATAACAACGTAGCCATGCTTGTCGGTATGCCGAGGCTAATTTAGCGTATTTTGCAAACAGCGTGTTGTGGACGATTCTCTGAGAAGCCTTTGGGAGATGTGTGTGGGGGGGGGGCTGATAAGGCTTGCTGGGAATTATGTGCTTCTCCTGACCTTGATCCCCTTGTTTTGGGTGGAGAGCAAACAGACTTCTGCAAATGCAGCAAACAGCAAAATGGCTCATAATGATGGGATGGTAGCAGCTTAACAGTGCCTGTGGGCAGCTGACAATCGGCAGAGCAGCGGGGGGGTCCGCTGTACCTCCCGGCCCCCAAACAGGGATCACCACCGGCGGAGGACTAGCTGACTTTGTACCAGTGTTCTATTTTTTTAAAAACTCCCTTTTAACACCAAAGGAGATTTTTTTTCACTTTGCTCTCCGGAAACACTTTATGTTTGGTTGATATTTAGCCAGGAAAAAAACACCAGCGTTACACTAAAACTGCTGCATAAAGACAAAAACCCACATTCAATTCACATT
This sequence comes from Hyperopisus bebe, assembly GCA_026777045.1. Classification (NCBI taxonomy): domain Eukaryota; kingdom Metazoa; phylum Chordata; class Actinopteri; order Osteoglossiformes; family Mormyridae; genus Hyperopisus; species Hyperopisus bebe. Next base: position 17,630 of record JAODJW010000107.1, read on the forward strand.
CAAGGGCATTAGCCTCTCTGCTGCTTTGCTATAATATTGCCGTCAGTGTTAACCAAGCATCATGACTCATTATTGTGGGCTGGCGGGCTGGGTGGTTTCTCCAGTGCCAAGTGCCACGGATGACAAAAGCTGCCTCTGATCACACCGGGCATTTATGGTGAAAATCAAGTACCGATCAGAGGTGAATCTCTGGGACGATGGAGGATGGAGGATGGCTGGGCCAGCTAGAACAGGCATGTCACACGCACAGTCAGGACGGCACTGGACCCGCACCCCTGCCAGTGTGAGGACAGGCATGCTGCAGAAACACAGAGTCGGGATGGCACTGGACCCGCACCCCTGCCAGTGTGAGGACAGGCATGCTGCAGAAACGTAGAGTCAGGATGGCACTGGACCCGCACCCCTGCCAGTGTGAGGACAGGCACGCCGCATAAACACAGAGTTGGGATGGCACTGGATCTGTACCCTGCCGGTGAGGCCAGTGAAGCTCCCTGCATCAATACATTGTTCATTTAAATGATATCATGCCTTTTAAGGGCATGGATTCAAGAAATAAAAACCCAATATGGCTATTTCCTGTTTATCATTAAATCTGTGAAGTGACGTCCCATGTCAGCTGGCTGTGAGGGCTGCTTCCAGAAGGGACACTAACGAGCAGGCCTGTCATATTAATATCTTGACAGCTATTGTCACTGCCTGACATTAATATCTGGACAATGATGATGAATATTTACTAAAAATGTTATAGTAATTCCACATAAAAAGAAACCAGAACAAAATGTACAGACTATTACGTCACAAATCATTTATAAAATAGTACAATTTTTAGTGCAGATGTATAGTGAAATTTTCAGCAATTGGACTCATTTGGGAAACAGCTGAGCATATAAGATGCATTAAGATACTTGAGGCAAAATATTTTAAAGAGCATAGTTTCTTAAGTCGATTCAAATTCATTTATTTATTCACCAATTGTTCATTGGGGCGGTGTGTGGCTCAGTGGGCTAAGCCTGTGTGTCTGTATGCAGAAGATTGCCGGCTCGAGCCCAGCCTCAGTACGTCTGCAGGTCCTTGAGCGAGGCTGTTCACTCTCAGCTCCCTGGGTGCCGCTACAGGTGGCTGCCCTTCACAGGCAACTTATGCTGCAAAGAGCAAGTTGAGGCAGGCATAAAAAGAGAGGGATCAATAAAGTATCAATTATTATTATTATTCAATTCACACTGCTGCCTTTCCTGCATGTTAAGCCAGAAAGTTACCACTTTACTTCTGGTTATTCACCTGCTTCTCAAAATTATACTTGACAAGAGTTGGGACGACGGGTGATATTCATTGGAGCCGGTTAGGTTAGGTTACGACATTCTGTCATTTCTCCACAGTCTGACTTTTTTGGGCCGCCTTTTTTCTGCAGATCATCCAGGCCATAAAACTCATCTGTCTTAGCAGATCACGGCCTAAAAGAAGGTTTCGCTCTGCCTCATCCTACCTGTCTAAAGAGTGAAACGACAGCCCGTCCATGTAAAATCACACTTCTCCGTGGGAGTGAAAAAGCCCTAAACCATTTTATTCTTTATGTCACGCCCATCAAAGCATGGAAAGCATACAGCAAAAAAAATATATAAGAACCTGCCAGCACTGTCCCTGCGGCTACATTAACAGCCGTTTATTCCCAACCATTATTCATCGGTTCATGCTTGCTAAGCTGTCTGCTCAGACAGAACTTTTTTTCTGACAGATTCAAGCAGCTTCTATCTTATCTGCAAAACAAACCAGGAGTGAACCAGGATCCTTGAGAAGCAGCTGGATCCCTGTCACAAAGCTCATCAACCTTCCCCAGGTAAACCCGCCGACCGTACAAAGGGCAAGCCCTTCATCAGCGCTTGACATTTTCTGATTTCTCTTTCCTGAAAAGGAAAACCACCTCCTCTCTCCCGTGGATCACAGGGTCGCACGGAGCCTTGTGCAGCATACCAATATCGGATAAGGTAAACACAGAAAATACAATTCCGACCTGATCGCGGCGATACATCATCCGCTGTCACTCCACGAGCCTTGTGCTCTTCTGCTAAAACACAAAGTGGCCAAACAAGATTTCCGAGATATAGCTGTGCATCTGCTAAAGTCCGTGAAGACCTATTACCTGCAGGGTGACCGTGAGCAGACCTAGGGATCAATTCCAGGCAAAGAGCCGCCAAGTCTCACAGGACACAAGCCCAGAAGATGCAGGCCAGCCAAGCTAACCGTCAAAGTCATTTGCTCACAGGGATTTCGACAAATCAGATGGATGTGGACAAGTTTATCCACGAATGAGAGAAAATTCTCACTGCACTTCAGACTCTGCAAAAGACATTAACACTGCAGCCTGAGAGCGAGAACAGGAAAAGCTTCTAAGCAAACTGTCAGCTTCTGCTGATTTCCGGCGAGCTTTTAACGGCTGTCTTTTGGCTGGAGAAGTACAGGACGCGGATGACAGGCCCTAGCAAAGCACGCGATTATGCAGTCAGCAAAGGCACTCTCTCTCTTCTCGAGCTCTACACACCTGGAATGGGCTGGGTCTTCACGCCTATCTGATGTACTCGGTCTGAATAAGCAACATTCTCTGCTAAACATATTGAGGCATTTTTCTTGCCATTCAGAGACCTCATTTAAGGACTGGTTAGTCGGCATGTACATAAGGAAAAAGGTGTTCCTCAAGGTTCAGTCTAAGTCCAAGTACTTTTCATTTTATATTCACTACTTCTTACCATTAGCTGTATTTTAATTTAGGCCAATTTTTCTGAAATTAGTTTTGAATGATTAGTTGCAACCCAAACAAAGCATCAAGCCAGCACTTGAAGTTGAAGTAGCAGCTAGCCCTACAGGACACACCAGACTTCTTTTTTCATTGCCACAGACTCATCCTCACTGATCTCTAGTCAGTTCCACGCCAGCTGAAAGATATAATCCTTCCTAATCCTTCCAGCATGTTCTGGGTCTGGTGGGATACCCCCCTAACATCACCCCTGGAAGAAGTCCAGGTGGCATCCTTGTAAGACACCTGAGCCACCTCATCTGACTCCTCTCAACACAAAAGAGCAGCAGCTCAAACTCCTCATCCTGCCCTGTATAACCCAGAGGAGCAACATCATTTCAGCTGCTTGTACCCACAACCTTGTTCTTGCACTAATATCACCCACAGCTCATGACCTCAGGTGAGGACAGGGCCTTAGGCTGACCAGTAGCTGAAGCGATCCACCTGTCAATGTCGTGCTCACTTTTTCGTCACTCGTGAAGGTGATCTTGATGCATTTAAATTCCGTCACTGCAGGCAAACTCTATTCTGTCCTGTGAAAGATGCGACCAACTCCTGCGCCATGATATCCCATCCTTGAGAGTCAAGAACAGGATCAGAGACAAGACACACCATAGAGGCCAGTCGCCATTCTATGCTAAGGATGTGAACTCAACTCTGACTGCATTTGATCCAGCATTGAACAGCTCTCTCGGATTCTAACAATGTCTCAGAAGTGGCAATAAAAACTACATTACAGATACCTGCACAAAACTGGGGAAGCAGACAAGCAAGAGTACTATTACTACTAATAATGATACTACTTCAAGAATACTATTACGACTAATAATAATAATACTCTAAGAGTACTATTAATGCTATCATACAAAACAACAAATCCATGTAGAATATCAATGCCTTGGTATCTTTGGTATTCAAGCCTGCATGCTGCCACTCTTCACGGTTTTTTGCATTGCTGATTGTTGAAAAGAAGCTCTCCTCAACCAGGGAAGCATAAGAGTAGGTGTGTGGGGGGTGGGAGTCCCTCAGCATTCCATCCATCAAAATATATGAATTCCTGCTATCTTGATAAAGAACAGCTGCTGAACTACCCTGCTGCACCCCCACTATGTGAAAAAGAAACCAAACCATCAGGAGTTGCACTTTTCCGGAGTGTCTGTACTACATAGAACATTCTGTTGGTTATTTGCCGGGAAAAACCTGCTTAGGTAGCAAAACAGCAGGATCTCGCAAGCTGCACATCATCTATCAGTGTGGCATTTTATTCCGTCTGCTTGTATTTATACGACAAAACAAAAGGTTTGTAATGCCATTGTCTATAGATTTTTCCATCTTCAAGCTCATGTTAATAAGTTGTTGTATAGTTGCCGCTGACAAGCTGGACTAATAAACAACGTTGTTATTTCTGTGTTTAAAGGAAATAACTGTCAAGTGTCAAAATTGCTTTTCATACATTTCGTGGTTATATGTTTGGTAAGAAAAACAAATCTTTTCACCCTCTGAATCAGTAAAACAGGAGCTTTTTATTATCTGACTTACCAAAGGCCTATATCGGTGTATACCAAGTAAACATAAATGACGATATAATTACAAGGCAATTAGTCACCAAAAAAATTGCCATTCCATCCACCCACCCAGAGCCAGTCTGCCCTATAGGCAACATAGGTGATCAGGAAATAAGTCAAATTTATTTATAGAGTACATTTGAGGACACCAAAGCGTACACCAAAATGTACACCAAAACGTACACCAAAGTGTACACCAAAACGTACACCAAAGCGAACACCAAAGCGAACACCAAAGCGTACACCAAAGCAAACACCAAAGCGAACAACAAAACGTACACCAAAGCGAACACCAAAACATACACCAAAGCGTACACCAAAACGTACACCAAAGCGAACACCAAAGCGTACACCAAAGCGAACACCAAAGCGTACACCAAAGCGTACACCAAAACATACACCAAAGCGTACACCAAAGCGTACACCAAAGCGAACACCAAAACGTACACCAAAGTGTACACCAAAACGTACACCAAAGCGAACACCAAAGCGTACACCAAAGCGTACACCAAAGCGAACACCAAAGCGTACACCAATGCGAACACCAAAGCGAACAACAAAGCGTACACCAAAGCGTACACCAAAGTGCTTTGCAAAGCATAAAATATACACAAGTGTAGAAGATCAGAGTTAAAGAGCAACAGGAATAAAATGATAGAGAATAAAATTAAGTAGAAAATATGATAAAATAACCAAGACTAGGGTGCAGGACCACCCAATCACTGAGTCAAGGAAGGACCTGGAGCCAGTAGTGAGCATTACTGGGCCCCAGGTCGGTGTGCTGGTACATCGCCAGTCAGAGTCAAAATAATAAGAGCAAAGCTGTCATCATTCAGAGATGAGGGCCAGTAGCTAGACTGTCCTCCAGGTTATTCCTGTCTTTTCATAGCCAGGGCTGTCTGTCAGCTTTGTTTACCACATCGCCGTGTCCGACGCCTGTCTGTCACCATTTGCTCCCCAGAACGTTCAAACGTGCAGTCAAGCCCAGCCACATCCTCGGCAGCCCTTTACACCTGTCTGTCTGCGCATGGAGGTAAACCACGGCGTATTAGTCAACAATCAATGCACGTCTGTCTGCACGTATGCATGCAATGTCTGCATGCACATCTGCCACGCAGGACACCTGGGGGAGGAGCAGGTCAGAGCTCCACAGCATAGCACGGTGGGCAGGTGTCTGCAGATCTTTCACAGGAGAGAGCGGAGCTCTGGGCAATCATGAGGAATTAGGGTTTGCGGCCCATCCAATCCATCATTGAGGGAGCAGCAATGTGGAAAGTCCCTGTTCAGGGCCTGGATCCAGACCACAGGCCATCCATCATGGAGCCAGAAGAAGTAAGGAGCACCTTGACCAGGCGGCATTGCTGCTGACGAGAGGTAACCTTCAGAAACAGCGCGTGTACTTACATTACTTTTTCTTCAGCTTTGTTGTAATGGGTCAACTCACAGGTGTCCTGTTTTGAAGAGGGACTTTTGTAAACATCTATTCATGAGAACAAAACTGTCTAAAGAACAGTCAGGGAATGAAGCGTGTGGCTATGATGAAAACGGCCGGGTCTATTGTGCAGCTAACAGAAATGCTCTGGCTATTTATACAACCACAGTGTCAAACAAACAGCAAATAATCAGCAGCAAAGGATCAAAAAAATCCACATTCAAGGACTGTAATAAATGTAAAAGTCTGTTGCATGGATAAGAAAGAATCAATTTCAGTTTTTATTGATGCACTCTTTTTTATGACAACGGTCACTAGGACACAATGGCTGCCAGTTAGTTCCTCCTTCAGATGGTATAGGGAGCTAATAGCGAGCGTGTAGAGAGCGGGGCAGATGAACGATGTCATCCTATCAGAGCGCTGTGAAGAATCTCATCTTCCCCCTCCATCTCAGCAACAGCTTTTATCCAGGAAGTCACCTGCTATAGGCAGCGATTAAGGAGCACAATCTACGACTTGACTTAGAGCAGAAAGTCTGCAACACATAGCGTACAGCCAGCATTCCACCTAAATCACACAGGCCATTCCCCAGCTGTATCAGCTCAAGACCGCAGAGAAAACCTGCAGTCCAGCTACTGTTTTCCAGGAGAAAGGAGCAATGTGCTGATGGCTTAAAGAGAACCTCAGCGTCGTAACAGGGAGCTTCCAAGAGCTCCTTCCAGGAGATACAGAATAAATAAGGTGGAGGATCTTCTCCATGCTGGAAAATAGGGGAGGGGGATTTAGCAGAGACGGCCTGGTAGAGAGGCCTCTCTCTCCGTGACAAACACTGGGCTCCATCTGCTGAATGATGCACGGCACAATACACCAGGCACGCAGAACACAAGGTCAAAGCGGGCAAAACATTTCAGTGCTGAGAGTGTATTCTAAGCTCCAGAAGAGCATAAGGCAGTGTTCGCTGAGAGTACAAAGGATCAAATCATAAAATCAAACCTCTTTCAGTTCAGTTTATTGTCTGCTGGGGCTGTTAAAAGTGCAAAGCCGTTATATACAAGCAGAGAACCGGGATAAGTTACCTTTACGAAGTCGGCTGACGCCTGCAGGACTTATTACTGGCCATGTTACATATAATAACGAAGGCAAATGAACCCAGAACAGTATGAAATATACCAGAGATCAATCAATGTCAGTTATACAGCTGAAAAATCATGTTTTATATCAATTTGTGTGTGAACAGCAGTAAAAGACCTAGATTTTTAATTGTAGGGATGGAGGTAGACAATCACAAGGAATATTGGCTTCTGTTTGAGGCAGTGACATTTACATACATGTACGGCTCGTCCTAAGTTTCCTGCCTGTCTATAACACTGCCCTCCTTACTGTATATCCGTAACAAACTCCTCTCTAAGTGCTCACAGGGCTGCTAAAAGACACAAATGGCAAAAGTTGTTTTTAGAAACAAAAATCCTTTCATGACATTCTTGCAATTACACAAAAAATGCATTATAAATTGTGCTAATGTTTTTTCTATCTTTTTTCTAGAGTGCTCTCTACATAATGTTGACTAGATAAAAAAATGCATGACTCACTAATGGATAGAAGCCAGCAACAGCTTGTATTGATTTTTCATAAAAGTGGAAAATAGAGGTCATCTCAGACTCTTGAGTTTTCAGCTTTAGACATCATTCAAAGTCCGTAACCGATGGTGCAACACATTCCCCCGCTGGATAATGAAATCTAGAAGTTTAGGTAGACCATCACCTTCTCTTCTGAGAAGCCACCAAAGAAGCCATTGTTCCCCCTCAGTCTGTGAACGTCCCTGTGACCTGCGCTGTGTTTCAGGTCTGCATCCTTACTCCCATTAAAGCGACCTCGACAAAAACAGAATCACCACAAATGATTAAAAAAATCTCAGGTCATCATCCTTAACTGCTGGACCTGGTAACTGTCATTAGTCAGTACCTCTTGTAAATAGCTTTACGCCTTGAGAAACATTACAACTGTGCAATTAATTATGATTCTTTAAAATATTCCCCTTTACTTTAGCAGTGCCAAATGATTGTAATTAAGCGGAATTAATGGGCCGTCATAGCAGGTAAGTTTTTTTTTTTTTTTTTTACTACTGAAACAAAAGTATTTTTCCCGAATGCTTCCATGCTTGCATGCAGAACAAAGATATTCAATACTGCAGCTGCAGCAGCTTAGACGTGCTTGAAAATATTAATCTACAAATTTATATTAATTCAGCAGATTGATCAGGAAAGGTTATTAAGGTAGACAAGGATTTTTGAAATGGATTTTTTCCTGTTCATTTAGAAGTTAGAATGTTCTTGTAAGCTTGAATAAAAAGAGTAAACATTTACCATACATAGGGCTCCTGCAAAGTTACCCGACTCAGACTGTTCACTCTTTAGTAGATTCATTACACTGAAATGTACATAGTGCCCAATATAAAAGACACAAGGTGCATAAACAAGAAGAGTTACTGGGTTGCTGAGTACGTCAGGGCCATAGCAGAAAACATTCTGCACGTTAAATATCTATGATCACCCAGCACTGGACACCAAATTACAGACATAAATTCAGGCCATGGCACCAATTGCGAGTTTGTGATTTACCCCCCGCTGGAGGACACCCACCCAGACGCTGAGATAACAAGCAAACTTTGTTCAGGCAGAGATGAGCCCAGATCCGTATCTCTAACCCTCCTTCTGTGCGGTGTCGGACTTGCTGACTCACCATGCAAACCTGAGAGTTTCCCAAATCTCTTCCACTAAAAGAAAATCCCAACAATAAAATTCTTCACCGCATGAGAAAAACTCTGCTTAGCCAACACTTGACAGAATATTTGACTGCTCCGCACATGCTGACTGTAGGTCTGTGTCTGACGATGTTCCATCTTTGGCCAAAGCTGACCACAAAGACAAAGCGATTTCATTTCCAGCATCATGGCAGAGCTTCTGCGCAGCGCAGCGGTGCCAAGAAAATACAAGAATATAAGAGCAAGATGAAATCAGGAGACAGGCGCCTTTACTCACAATGATATAAAACAGCCTGTTGACCCAACCAGACCGTGCTTGACTCCACCCCCCCAGGAATAGACCGGAATAGAATAATGATACTTTATTGATTCCCATGACATCACACACACACACACACACACACACGCAGGTGAGATTCGAGCCGATGACCTTCTGGCGACAGGCACTCGGGCCTATTTGATGCCAGCAACATGTTTCAAAAACATTGGGACAGGGACAACAAAACAAAACAAAAAGCTAAGCGATACTAAAACAAAACACCTGGTAGAATATCTCACAACTAATTAGGTTAATTGACAACAGGTCAGTAAGATGATTGGGTATAAAAAGAGGCTCCCAGAGAGGGAGCTTCTCCTCAGTGACGATGGGGAGAGGTACAGCACTCTGTGAAAGACTGCGTGGGTAAGTGATACAGTAACTTAAGAATAATGTTTGTCAAAGTGAAATTGGAAAGAATTTGGAAACTTCATCATCTACAGTACATAATATCATTATAAGATTCAGAGAATCCAGAGAAATCTATGTATGCAAGGGTCAAGGCTGAAAACTAGTACTGGATAGCCATGATCTTTGAGTCCTCCGGCGGCACTGCGTTAAATACAAACACAATTCTATAGTGGAAATCACTGCATGGGCCCAGGAAGACTTCAGAAAACCTAGGAACACAGTTTGTTACTGCATCCACTGCATTCTACTAGGCAAAGAAGAAACCATATCTAAACATCATCCAGAAACTTCTCCAACTTCTCTGGGCCTGAGATGGCTCATTTGAGATGGACTGAGGCAAAATGGAAAACTGTGCTGTTTAAGCCAAAACCCAGCATGCATGATGGTATGGGTGTGCATTAGTGCCCATGGCTTGGGTAGCCCGTACATCTGGGAAGGAACCATTAATGCTGATTGACACACACAGGTTTTGGAGTGACACATGCTGCCATCCAGATGTCTTTTTCAGAGAAGGCCTTGCATATTTCAGCGAGACAATGCCAAACCGCATTCTGCGTGTGTTACAGTAGCAGAAGATTCCTGGTGCTAGACAGGCCTGCCTGCAGTCCAGACCTGTCACCCATTGAAAACATTCGACACATCATGAAAACGAAACGTGCGGCAAAGGATCGAAACCCTGAATTGTTGAAATCTTATACCAGGGAAGATTGGGACAATATTTCACTTTCAAAACTCCAGCTCAGTTCCCAAACATTTACAGTGTATTGCTAAAAGAAGAGGTGATGCAACACACGCCCCCGTCCTAACTTTTTTGGGAATGGGGTTGTACGTATAAACAGTTTAGTACGGTATTGTGAGTTTCAACATCAACTGTGCTCATTGGCTGGAAAAATGGGAGATATCTCGTAGATACTGATTGGCTGGAGGAGGGAAAGTGGGAGATGTTTGGTAGATGCTGATTGGCTGGAGCAGGGAAAATGGAAGACATTTAGAAGACGCCAATTGAGTAGAGATGTTGCTTTGATGAGTTCCATCCTATAATCCAATAACCTGGCTAACCTTGGTTTTTTAAAAACACATATCAGGCAATGAGTATTTTCTTTGGAAAGTACAGAAACCTACAGCAGTATGGGTGCTGAATGCATTTAACGTTCTTAAAATAAACAGCCCAGCTCCAAAAGGCCAGACAAGGTCAATATTCAGATTTTTTTTATCATGAGTCATTATTATGTTGATCAGCAAGTGCAGAACACAGGCAAGGTTATCGTAGCCTACTGATCAATGTCGCTGAAAGAAAATGCTCTAACTTACGGTCTCCTTGACAACGTAGAGGACCAACAGTCAGCTTGGCCTCTGAGCCGGATCGGATGGTATCTCCAACAGCCACCTGGATTACGGGCAAATGGTCTTTGTACTTGAGGGCTCCAGAATCTTCTCTCCTTGATGAAGGGAAGAATATACATGTACAAGAAAATATACATTCAATTAGAGAGGCTCATCTTCCTCAGAGATCGTCAATTAACTCCTAATATCTGCCCAACTGCCCCACCGTGGCTCACAGGAAGGACTGCACATGCGGCATAAAACATCACGATTATTTAGGTGCTGCCTTCCTCTAAGTCCAAAAGAGCAACAGGCAAGCTCCACAGGCAAAAACAGGCAAACTCCACACACACATGACCAGGGGGAGATCAGAACCCAAGTCCCAGATGTGTGAGGCAACAGTGCTAACCACTGCACCACCATGCCACCCCGAAACACTACACTTAACAGAGATAATATAAATGAAATTTCTACGACATGCTAAACACTGTACTGTGACTTTGTGAGGTGGTGTGTGGCCCTTTGGGTTAGGACTCAAACAACTCAAGGTTGTTGGTTCAAATCCCATGGCTGACAGAGTGATGTTACTGTCGGGCCTTTGACCCAGGCCCTTATTCCCAGCTGCTGCAAGAACTGGCTGATTTCAACTTGTGTGTTGGTTTGAAATAAGCACCTGCTAAATAAATGTAATGCAAAAAATGTAATTGGCCAGTGTCCCATTTTCCATCCTTTTGTACACTACAGTTACACTCTGCAGTTAAGCTCCAGTTAAAAACACATTTATTTACATCATCCAGTGTGTAAGGTTGCTGTTTCTGCTGTTGCTTTTCTGTGGCGTTATTGTGTTTGTATGTATTGTAAAGTGTCCTTGAGTGTGAGAAAGGCACCATATAAAGGAAAGTTATTGTTATTACACCTTTAGGAGCGAAAATGACAGAAATGACAGTGGCGGTGAGCTCTCCCGTCTCATTGGCCAAGCTGCTCGACAGACATGGAAGGGCGTCACCCTGTGCAGCATGGGGGGACTTAACAGGCACCGTTACACCACCTGCGCCGGAATTGTTCTGCCGCACCGCTCTGCTGCTCTGGCCGTAATATGTGAAGGGCGGATTTCGACAGCGAACAGGACGAGTCTGGGCTCTCGCGTCGCTCTCTTTAAATTACACAGCACTCCAGTCTCAGCTGAAGATTAAGGCCTGACAGGAAAACCAGAGATTGACTCAATGGAAGCCTTTCCCTGCGCAGTAATCTCCCTAAAGACTAGGTGACATTTACTTGCATTGTCTTAGCTGGTAATAAATGCACTCATTGGAGGGCATGGGAAATTATTCACCAGACGAGCGAGTTTTCTCGTTATAGAGATGTTTTGCTGCAGCTGTAACACAAAGAGACAAGGGGAAATGCTGTCGAGCCTCCAGACTGGCTGTCTGTAACGGGGCGTTTGCTTTATACTTTATTAAAAGCCACCGTTTCCAAATATTCTTCAGCTGCTCTGCGATGACCTTCTCAAAGATGGCCGCCACATAGTGGAAAAAATAACATGATATAATGTGAGGGCAAGTTGCTGGAGTAAGTGAAAGTGAAAAGCTGATTTAAAGCGTCATACAAGGTAAAAGGTCAGGGATAAATGGCTCAGTGTCGGGAAGCTTCAGGAGCCTCGCTGTTAGGGCTTTGATTTAGCATTTAATTGTTTCTCAAGTGAGGTGTGGGACTGGGAGAATGTACATGACTGCTCAATGAGGGTCAGTCCTGGACTCCCGCTGCCCCCCGCCCCCACATAAGAGCGAGGAAAAGTACATCCAACTAGCATTTTTATTTATCTATTCAGCTGACACTTTTATCCAAAATAACAAATGATTGCGACAGCAAGGGTAAGAGCCTTGCTCAAGGGTCCCACACTAGGCCCTTAAAATTACTCTGCCGACCCTGGAATCTTCCAATAATGAGCAGTGGGCAAACTCACAGAAGGCTAACTCACAGAGGGTTAACTCACAGAGGGCTAACCTACAGTGGGCTAACTCACAGAGGGCAAATGCACAGAGGGCTAACCTACAGTGGGCTAACCTACAGTGGGCTAACTCACAGAGGGCTAACTCACAGTGGGCTAACTCACAGAGGGCTAACCTACAGTGGGCTAACTCACAGAGGGCTAACTCACAGAGGGCTAACTCACAGAGGGCTAACCTACAGTGGGCTAACTCACAGAGGGCTAACCTACAGTGGGCTAACACAGAGGGCTAACCTACAGTGGGCTAACTCACAGAGGGCAAATGCACAGAGGGCTAACCTACAGTGGGCTAACTCACAGAGGGCTAACCTACAGTGGGGTAAGTCACAGAGAGCTAACCTACAGTGGGCTAACTCACAGAGGGCTAATTGACAGGGAGCAAATGCACAGAGGGCTAACCTACAGTTGACTAATTCACAGTGGGCTAACTCACAGAGGGCTAACTCACAGTGGGCTAACTGACAGAGGGGTAACTCGTAGAGGGCTAACTCACAGAGGGCTATAACCCGCAGATCCCCAGAGGCGAGGGGTCCTCACCACTGCCGGTGGTCAGCATCGCAGTTGCAGTAGTACTTGGGGTCGGTGCAGTTCCTCTCGATCCCGCAAGCGCACTTCTGGATACCAGGTCCGGAGCCCCCCCAGTAGTAGTGCTTCTCGTTACCCCTCCCCACCCACCACGTGTACGGCGTCCCATCTGGGGAAAGAAAGGCAAACATGAAAAACAGAAAGGCATTCAGAGAGCATCACAGAGTGTCACCCTAGTACCCGTGAGCGAGCCAGACATTACAGGGAATCAAAGATGTGCTTGTAAGGTGCTTTTCTGCGATAAGATTCTGACCGTCTGCATACTGCCCTCACATTGTGCTTTGCTCATGTGCTGCAGATTTCTGGCGCGGACGTCGGCCAGCCAAAGCACAGTCCAAATGTCCCTGGTCTCCTTGTTGCCTTTTTGCTCGAGCATGTGACACATGCTTTATTAAGGCCGAACACGGAGACAGAATGAGTGCCAAGTGGACGGAAATAGGAGGCTGCTGATTCACACCCGCCGAAAACTGTTTGGCCTGCCAGCTCATTGTTTTACTGCTCCGTGGCTGCAGTCCGGCATAATTACACTTCGGACGGATTTACACAAAAGCTCTGTTCTCGTCTCACATGGGGCATAAGCTGTACAGTATTTATGCAATGGACTGCACCTTCCCAAGGAAATATTCTGTTCCTGTACCAGTAGAGAAAATAGGTTGGAATGCAAATGCAGCTGGGTTGCCATGTCATTGCTGATGCTGGGAACTATCAGAGCTGTAGCTGGGTTGCCATGTCAGCGCTGATGATGGGGATTATCAGACCTGCAGCTGGGTTGCCATGTCAGCGCTGATGATGGGCATTATCAGACCTGCAGCTGGTTTGCCATGTCAGCGCTGATGCTGGGCACCATCAGAGCTGCAGCTGGGTTGCCATGTCAGCGCTGATGATGGGCACTATCAGACCTGCAGGCATGCTGACACGGGAAGGACGCTCGGCCTTGTAGAGCGTACACAGAGCAGATGGCCACTGCGCGTTTATGGGCCCAGAGCAGGACTTGATGTCATCTGCACATAATTTGCAACAGAGTGGAAGCAAATGGTATATTAATGTATTAATGAGCTTAAGTATGGCAGCGGGAACCCAGAGGGCCGGATCCAGCAAGCATCTCCACGTCTGCAGTGGTTCGCAGCCACGGACTGACTCCCAACGGGAAAGTTGGCGATAAAGCGCAGGCGGTACGTGGAGACGCATGCGAGCCAGCTGACCGCATGTAGCAGTGCTAAGCCCCGCTTCCGTACTGCCAGGTCACTCATGCACTGCTGGCGATGGTGCCTCCACCACTGCCAAAGTATTGCCACCTGCAGGAGCAGCTTAGAGCGTCTCTGAAGCGAAGCCTTACTCCGAAGTTACTGGAGTAACATACGACGTGAGTAACAGATGCCTTGCCCTGCTGCATTTTGGGATATGCACTTCAGATCTTTTACAGATATTAGATTTCCTCCAAGGGGGT
>JAODJW010000107.1:199834-213027 GCA_026777045.1 Hyperopisus bebe
GATATTTAAAGAAATGTGTGATCATGTCCCAGTCAGTGAAAGTGTGTTTTCTACCCCTAGGCCCCAGAGGGTTAAGCATGGGAGTGCCTCGGGGCTGTGTTCTCAGCCCTCTGCTCTTTACTAGAGATGACCAGGATTGAGCTGTTCTGAAGACGACCGAAACTTCTGGTCTCGATATGGAGTTTACAAAATGTTTCAAAAAATCAGTCATGTGACTGCCGTGTCATTGTTCATGGCGAGAGAAAGAACCTATAAAAAACCCCAGAAAAAATGGTACGTGTTGGGTGTTTGTGGCATTGTTGGTTTGAGCGAGTAGTATGGCGATTATTATTATTTGAAATCCAGTTATATTAGTGAAACAGGTTAGCAGTTATTTAGGCATAAGTATAGTGAGGGACATATAGTAGGTGTAATATCAACGTTTTTCTTAGATTCAATTAGAAACATAAATCAAAAAGCTAGAGTACACAGACACATAGATTACATATACATATATTAACATTGCTAACATAGACAAAGACTGTTGTCTGAAACTGCGTTTTTGCACTGTTCTATTCTGTACAGATTAATTAAAACTAAACTATTCCTATAACCTGGTCAACATACACAAACCTAGATAGAATGAATATTCTAACCTCAGTAGCTAATTAATTACTATGCACATGTATGGTATGTAAATACAGAAATTATGTTTTAACAATAGACAACCATGGGAATAAATAATCTCTATAAATGATAAAAGACTCAATTTAGGTTTTGATTGACTGTATTGACTGGGGGATATTCTGGTGCATACAAACATGCAAATAATGCAGATAATGCCAAACAGACAAGGTACAAAGACTGTACACATGGTGCGAGCAAAGTAATCATACTGCAGCAGATTTAAAAAGTACATAGTACACAAATGGATGTAAAAATTTGAGGAGCAGAATGTGAGACTAAACATGAATATTTAAAGATGAGAATAATAATCACCTGCAAATAAATTATGTGCAGTTAGAACACAAGGCACTGGATTGTATTGTAACAAGAGAGGATGCTTGTCTGACGGCTTCAGGCAGCGATAATCCCCAGTAGCATGTTTAGCAGAGCATGGTGGAATGAGCCGGTGGCTAAATATGCTCCATTATAGAGGCCACTGAAGTGGACGTGGAGACATGTTCATAATATTACTAACATCCTCTTCTTTTTATGATTCGTACTAGTTGAATTAAAGTTGGCAAAAAGTTATCACACGCTAATTGCAGATTATACAAATAATCAAAAAGAAATTACAGTGGTACCTCAGAACTTGAACTTAATCCGTTCAGAACTCAGGTTCGAATCCTAAAAAGTTTGAGTTCTGATCGAATTTTCCCTTAAGAAATAATGGAAAACCATTAATTGGTTCCTGGCCCCAAAAAATTACACCTAAATATAGTAAATGGATTGCATTTATATAGCGCATTTTTGCTACTCTTTCGAGCACTCAAAGTGCTTTACAGTTATGCCTCACATTCACCCATTCATACCCGCATTCACACATGCATT
This sequence comes from Hyperopisus bebe, assembly GCA_026777045.1. Taxonomy (NCBI): domain Eukaryota; kingdom Metazoa; phylum Chordata; class Actinopteri; order Osteoglossiformes; family Mormyridae; genus Hyperopisus; species Hyperopisus bebe. The sequence goes on from JAODJW010000107.1 coordinate 201,368, forward strand.
CACTTTTAAAAATATGTTTTTCTTTAGCATTTAAACACAAAATGAACAGGATAAAACAAGAAGAGCATATACTGTACTAAACACATCTAAGCATATGTATCAAAACAGTAATTTGTAAAGTAAAAAAATAAATGTATCCACACAATGTGTAAAGTAAAAAAAAAATCCAATGTGTCCTGCCCCGATCCTTTGCTCCTTCCGTGTGCCACGCCCCTTCATTAACCTTGTGTGGAATCCCCATGTGATCAACTGTTTCTGGTTGTTGTCATTAGTATTTAGTCCACATTCCAGTTTGTTTCCCCAATCCGGTCATTGTATTGTCCGTCTGTGTTTTGCCTGCCTTACCTGTAATTATTTTATTATTTTCTTACTATCATTGTCTAAATGTATTTTTACTGTCTAAATATATGTATTCAGCTAATGTAAACATGCACGATGCTATTACAGCGAATGCGATGCTGAGACTGAAGTGTTACCCTTTGTTTCCTCGGAGAGACGTGCCGCGTGACTCATCCCCGCCTGTACAACTTCACGGTTCGACTTCTGAGATTCAGATTGAGTTCAAGGTCATTTTTTTTTAACTGGTTGGTTCGACTTTTAACAAATTCAAATTCTAATGAGTTCAAGAACTGAGGTACCACTGTATATTGTATTATGCACATTTTTGACAGTTCGAGCTTCATGACATTCGAAACTTGCAGCAATAAGTCTTTATTCTGCCGTATTTGCTATAGCTGCAGTTCCGGTTTAGTGTACAACTAATGTTTCGAAACTTTTCAAACCGTTTCAAAACATTGTTTGTTTCGAATGTTTCGAAATTGTTTTGATGATTCGAAATTGCCATCTCTACTCTTTACACTACTCACCCATGATTGCAACACAAAGTTCAAGTCCAACCACATTATTAAATTTGCAGCGGACACAACAGTGATGAGCTTCATTGACAATAATGATGTTTCATCGTACACAATTACACTCGTATTATTCAACATACTTACTTAGTCTCTAAATATAGCTTCCATTGCCAAGAGATCATGGCAGCATCTACATTTCTTAAAGAAACTACTGATACCGAGGCTCCCCTCTCCAATCCTCACCAATTTCTATAGGGTAACTATTGAAAGCCTCTTGTCCAGCTGCATCAGTCAGTATGTTTATATGCACACTAAGAAAATCGAATTGTTGAGTTAGTTACTGAAAACAGACTTTTAAAGTACATGTAAAGATGTTAGTCTGACTGAAATCATACTAAATCAAATTTCTCTTAGTCTGACTAAGACACCAAGATAATGCAGCTGGGAGTCAATTTTCTCCTGCATGTAAATGTTCAATCGTACTCAAACTGGCCTAGGTGCTCTGCACATGCTCCAGTTTCCCCCGCTGAGCTTTGACCCGGAAGTGACAGAAAAAGCATGGCGCATAGCAGAGGACGTAAGGCACATATGAAATGTACAGTGCTGTAAACCTGTCCAATTCACCGCTCAACTAAAGGGCGCTTTTCCACTCCACAAAGTACCGTACTTTTGGTACTTCAAAAACAAAACAAAAGTATGCCGATTTTACAACTCGAGGCGGGTATTTCATACTGAATTTGAAAAATGACTGTAATATATTGTAGGGCTGGAAAATATTAATACCAGCATCCCATGTTATACACATGCAGTTTTTATGTCACTAGTCAGCTAGATTAAGATCAGGCTCTGTATTACCTTCATTTTAGATAGTTATAAAGCGCAGGGAGTTTAAGTCTTGCTAAAACATTTTTACTCTGGCATAGGGAAAGACTTAGCTAGCTTTCCAATTATAATTATTATTTCCTTTCAAGATTATCTACAGTAGTACTTGTTTAAACATCAGTTTAAAGTTTACCTCCACTGCTTTTGCATGAGCACTGCATGCATTCTCCGGGACAATCATAATCACACTATGTACATATAAATAGCTGCTGATGACAATAAAGTACTTTTGAACCTTCAACTTAGCTTTAGGTTAATTAATACATTAAGTAAGGGTGTACTACTGCATTATTTATGCCCCCTCAAGTCAATGTTTTCAGAGGGTGACAGGTCTGGACTGCAGGCAGGCCAGTCTAGCACCCGCACTCTACTACTATGGGGCCATGCTGTTGTAATTCACGCAGAATGCAGTTTGGAATTGTCTTAAGAAATAGATTTAGAAATGAGAGGAGGCCATTCAGTTGAAATATACATGAAAAAGATGTTGTCTGGATATCAGCATATGCAGCTCCAACACCTGTATATATTGTTCAGCATTAATGTTGCCTTTCTAGATGCACCATAGAGTGCAAGCTCCCCAAGCCATGTGCTTTAAAGCTGGATGGTCCCTCTCCTCTTTAGCTTCGTCCATGATTTCCAAAAATAATGCAACCACAGGACAGTTTTCCATTTTGCCTTAGTCTATCGTAAACGAGCTCGAGCCCAGAGATGTCTGCAGCATTTCTGGATCATGTTTAGATATAATTTCTTCTTTGCAAGGTAGAGTTTCATCCTGCATTTGTGGATGCAGCAACAAACTGTGTGAACACGCAATAATTTTCAGAAGTGTTCTTGAGCCCATGCAGTGATTTCCACTACAGAATTGTGTCTTTTTAATGCAGTTGCACCCGAGGACCGGAAGATATTGGTTTTTGACCATGTCCATTGCGCACAGAGATTTTTCCACATTCTCTGAATGAGATCATGTGCTGCAGATGATTAAATTCCCAAATTCTTTGCAATATTACTTGACCATTATTCTTAAATTGTTGCAATATTTGCCCATGCAGTCTTTCACAAAGTGGTGAAACTCTCCCTATCTTCACACAGAGATTCTACCTCTCTGGGAGGCTCTTTTTATTTTTTATACCTGTTATGGGGTTGAGCTGTTTTGTTTTTTTTTTTTGGTGTATATTTGAGTTTGTCCTGTAGGTGGGGATTGGACAGTGATGGACTGCATAATGGCTGGGGCCAGCTTTCCTGCCTATAAAGGCCACCTTTATTTCAAGATGGCTCTCTCTCACCTTGGCTTTACCCCAGGCTGACATACTGGCACCCTTTTTTTTGTAATAATTTTGGTATTGTTTATTGTTAAGTTACCTTTATGGATATGTTGATATTTGATGGGTTGCTAAATTCTTTTGCACTTTTGGTTTAGGTTTAGTTAATAAGTTAGTTTTCGGAAGACTCACCTATTTGTTTGTGCTTCTGGACCTTAATTAGGAGGTAGGCAAGTTGTTTGTATTTCTTATGAACTAAGGGTAGGGTTTTCTTTTCTTTTTTTGTGTTTTACATCTTACTGACCTGTTGCCAAGTTACCTAATTAGTTGCGAGATATTCACCCAGATGTTTTGTTTCAGCATCGCACAACTTTTCCAATCCTTTCTTGCCCTTGTCCCAGTTTTTTGAAGCCTGTTGCTTGCATCAAAGTCAAATTGAGCATATATTTAAACAATACAATGTCTTAGTTTCAACATTTGATAAGTTATTTTTGTTCTATTTTCAATCAAATAAGGTTATATAGGATTTGCAAATCATTGCATTCTGTTTTAATTTACATTTTATATAGTGTCCCAACTTTTTTGGAAACAGGGTTGTATGTGCTGAATCTGTTTAAAGTCAATTCTAAGAGTTAAGAGGAATTTGAATTCCTGAGTTTTAAGCAAAAATGGGCCACTGAAATAAATATTATATTAAATATAATATCACGATAATTATTAATAGTGTTTAATATGAAAAAAAATATCATGATAAAATACTTTGCTATATTATCCAACCCTTATACACGTCCAGTCTCTCCTTTGACCTATGCACTCCTACACACAGCTCTTCATACTGTACACATCACTGCACACCATAAAATACTTTATTCACAGGGAAGGGAACTCAGTGTCTGCCTTTCCTTTAAGTAAGATAGGTCCCAACCACAGCATGGAGGCCAGTGTTAGCTTAAACTAAAATTAAGTGGCACAGCAAGACCCTGATAGATCTTTTATAATCCAGGGAGCAATAATGTCTTAGAAAATACAATTGCTACTAGTGATTCAGAAGAGATAAAAGATGACAGGAATGTAAGAAAAAATTAATACCAATGAATATGACACAGAATATAGAGTTGATAAAAGGAGAAAATGAACGAGAGAATAACAAGGATATATGCCAGCCAAGTAATTTCCCCAAAGACAAACCTAATTACTGTGATGCTCTGGTCAGTTCTGTGCTTGACATTTATTGCAAGTGGAGCAAACTGCATGATTCAGGCCAGCTTGTTACAGTAAAAGAACTTGAGCCATTCCTCCCTGGCAGCAGCGTGGTCCTGCTAAGGCCTTTCTCTATAATACATGAGTCCAGAATACTCTACAAATGCTTAGCTGCTGTTCAGATACCAGGAACGGAACTTCAGTTGTATACTGATAGTTTACTCGCAAGTATAAATATAATCTTTGATTTAAATTGAAATATGGCTTTCAAAGATCCATTTCATATTCACATTTACCACAACCAATATGCATGGGGACAACAGGGTAAATTCTTGTGTAAACACCTTGTGTTATCCTGTTCTGCTTGGAAATTGTACATACCTGACAATAGAAATTGTGCAGTTGGATTTGTGCCAGTACCTGCTAAAGTTGTCCATGCATCCAAGTGACAGAGACTGTGAAGCATGCCTATTTGTGTGTGGACTGTTGGGTCGCTGCACCAATAAAACACTCTTTCTTAAACATTCATGATAGGGGTAATGTCTCAACACCAAAGCAATGAGTTTCTCTTTTTTAATCTTATCAGTAGTGGAAGTGGAAGTACTGGTGGCTTTACTGTTTAGCTGCAGGGAGTCCAGGACCCTACCTTATGCCAGTCAGCACATGTTTCCCATTCCCATGTCTGCATCATGTGCGTTCACACCTACTAGAAATACTCCAATTGGTTTTAATGAGGGGTAGCGCTTAGGAAGAGCTTGCAAGAGGCAAGACATAACACAAGAAGTATGCTGCGGAATTCGTAGTGTTTTTTTTACAGCACATCACAGATGCTGAGAGAAGTTCGCTGACAGAAGGTCCCAAATTTCATTGTCTCTCCAGTTAGTCATGTTCATTAAGGTTGTCGTGTACATTGCCCTCCTTCTTTGCCCTCAGATGCTGGTAGTCCATTTCACCCAGACTTTGTACTAGGGAGCTAGCAGGGTAAAGTCCATTTAAAGTCTGGTACAGCATTTGCATTCAAACATACAGTTCAGAGTGGCAGTGCATATCCTAAAGAGGCGTTTGTGACATGTACAGAATATTTTAGTCAAATCCTTCACATGCTATTTTTGGTCTCACCTGAGTCTCACCTGAATACCCACACCAACTAGGTATCTTCTCTACTTGTGCATTTATTATTATGAATTCCTAATGTTCTGAGGTCAAAGTGTGTGGTTTTTGACTGAAGGAGGTTCACTTTCTGCTCTGGATGATTCGAATCACTGTCTTTGCTTCTTCTTTTTCATCTCCACATTCTACAACAGTACTAACAGAACCAGCCCATGGCCCTGGTTGCCTCTCTTTTTGGCTATATTTTTTTGCCAGTTTTGTACCAGTGCGTTGCTCATTTTCACGCCATGTGCGCACGTCGTCAAAATAGCAAATGATTTTGCACCTGCTTTCTGCTCGTAGGGGTGGTGTTTTTTATGTGGTGTGGCTGGCCACATTGCTATTTTAAGGTAGCGAAATGACATTGCGCATTTGACCACCAAATACCACAACTAAAGTCAGAGGTTCCTTTTTAAATAGTATTTAAGCAGCGCATTAATTAGATCTTTCAAGTTCATTATCAGAATTAAGCAAGTATAGGAACTGAAAGGACAATTGGATTGCTGGAAATCCATTTCAGATTTTTAGATAAGTCAGGTGGAACATTACAATACAGCCAACAAAAGGTTGTGGCATTCTTTTTGGTATGCTGTATTAACACTGCCATGCATGATGTTGGACATAAATGAGAACACATTAGAAGGTGTGATGCTGGCCAGCAAAGGAGTGTACGCCAACAGCAGCATGGACAATGAGGGATCAGCTAGCAGAAGAGCTGAATTGTCTGTAGCTTTGTAAGGAATCTAAATTATGAGATATAGAAAAATAAGAGCCCTGTTGCCTTTTATTTGAACATTTTAAAACATCTTAAAGACTGTAGGTTGTGTTTTGTTTGGACAAAGATTGCACTTTTATTTATATTTTGCAAACTGCAGACGCAAGATTAAAAGAAACATAAGCATAATTAAGTCCCCATAGAGAGATTATGTGGCAGTTTGGGCGGAGCTTAGTAGGGGTCTGTTTATGACGACATTAGTGGGAGGGGCGTATCCCTTTCTTCTGATTGGTCCAGGGGTTGCCCCTGTGGCTTCCGCATCTCGCCCGCCAGGGTTCCCTTCGGCTCCCCATTTCCCCTCGCTCTTTGCTTCTTTGCCCCCTGCCTTTGTGCCCCCTGTGTTTCCTCCCTCTCCCTCTGTGCCTTTGTTCCCTTCTAGTTCCTTTCTGCCCACTGTGTTTGCCCCCCGTCCTTCTGTGCTTTTGTTCTCTTCCAGTCCCTTCGTGCCTCCTGTGGGTGTGCCCCCTGGTGTTGTTCCTCCGTTGTCCCCTTTCATGTTCCCGGGTCCTGTGCTTCCATCGTTGGTGCCCCTGTGTTTGTCAGCGTTCCCTGTCCTGTGTCAGTTGTCCTTCGAGTTGTCCTTCTTGTGCCTGTTTTGTGTGTCAGTCTTGTTCCCCATGCCTCGTTAATGGTCTCATTTCTGTTTCGTCATGTTCCTGGTCTCATTCTTCGCTCCCCTTAGGCTCACCTGAGATGTGCACCTTTGGGGGGAGGAGGGGGGGGTTCTGTCATGCCCCGCTGCACACATGCACTACAGGCTGATCGAGTGCATTCTGGGTGGAGTGCTCATTTCCACTTCAACCGCCTTTGATGTCGGACCGAAGGTAAATTCCTCCTTAATGTTTGCGGGTTAAATGCTTTCTTCAAACTTATACTGAAATAAAACATTGGTAAATACTGCTAAAGTTTTTCTTCTTCATTAAACACATTGGTTAAATATAATGAAAATAAGATCATAAGAAATTTACAAATGAGAGGAGGCTATTCGGCCCATCAAGATCCTTTGGGGGAGAACTTAATTAATAGCTCAGAATTGTTACAATCTTATCTAGCTCTGATTTAAAGGAACCCAGGGTTTTAGCTTGCGCTACACTACCAGGAAGACTATTCCATACTCTAACTACATGCTGTGTAAAGCAGTGCGTCCTCAAATTCGTTTTAAAATGTTCTCCTGCTAATTTCCATTCATGGCCACGAGTTCTAGTATTTAAACTAATATTGAAATAGCCATTTAGCTGAACAGCATCCAGAGCTGTTAGAATCTTATATACCTGGACCATGTCCCCCCTTAGTCTCCTTTGCTTGAGGCTAAACAGGTTCAGCTCAGCTAACCTCTCCTCATAAGACATTGCTCTAAGACCAGGAGTCATTCTCGTAGCCCTCTGTTGCACCTTTTCTAAGGCAGCAATGTCCTTCTTAAGGTATGGTGACCAAACCTGCACACAATATTCTAGGTGGCGTCTTACCAAGGAATTATATAATCGTAGCATCACCTGCTTTGACTTAATCTCCACACACCTAGAAATGTAACCCAACATTCTATTGGCCTTTTTTATTGCTTCCCCACACTGGAGAGAGTGGGACATGGAAGCATCAACATACACACCAAGATCTTTCTCGTAATCAGCTACTTTTATTTCAGTGGAACCCTTAAAATATCTGTACTTTATATTTCTGCTCCCTGCATGGATTACCTTACATTTATCTATGTTAAATTTAATCTGCTAGGTATCAGCCCAGTCGCTAATGAAATCCAGATCCTGTTGTAGCCTCTCTGCTGCTTGATCAGTATCTGCTACACCACCCACCTTGGGGTCGTCTGCAAATTTAACTAGTTTACTGTATGTATTGGTGTCAATATCATTAATGTAAATTGGGAACAATAGTGATCCTAAAATTGAACCCTGTGGTACCCCACTATAAACGCAGGCCCACTGTGACATTGTGCCTCTAATAACTACTCACTGCTTCCTGTCAGTTAACCAGTTTTCGATCCAAGCTGCCACAGTTCCTAAAATCCGTGCAGCTTTGAGCTTAAGCAAGAGGCGTTTGTGGGGGACAACATGAAAGGCCTTCTGGAAATCTAAGTAGATCACATTGTAGGCCTTTTTGTGATCAATTGCCTTGGTGGATTGCTATGATAACAGATTTGCCAGGGAGCATTGTTATTATTATTATTATTATTATTAATTACAATAGTCCCTCATATCTATGGGTGATTCGTTCCAAAACCTATCACACATAACAGCAAACTCCCTGCAGACCCCATATATAATGTGATTTTCGTGTACATACACATGGTAAAGTTTAATTGATAAATTACGCATATTAAGACATTCCCAACATTAAATACTATTATAATAAAATACATAATACAATATTCAGTACCGTACAGTATTGTACGCTTTCGAATGAAAGGGATTCAGATGTTTTAGCCTAATTCTCAAGAGAGGATGTAGCTGAAAAATTGGTATCAAGTGATGGCTAAAAATGATGAATCGACCATCATGAAAATTAGGGATGCATCGATACCAATACCAGCAATACCAAGGACTGATACCACTTAATTGCAACATCACGCTAAAACTCAAAGCTGCGGTATTTTTTCAGACTGTAAGGTCTGTTATGCTAAAGTGTGAAGAGGAGGAAGGAACAGCATGCCAACTGAATTAACACAATCTGATCACCTTCCTCAAGAGAAGGAGAGGGAGAGAGAGGGGGGAAAAAAGAAGAAGGGAGATAGAGAGAAAGAGAGAGAGGAGAAAAAAAAACTGATAATCTGCTTCCATGTCTACTGAAGAGAGAAAAGCAACAACCAACATCTGTACGAATCACAACGAACATCAAACGTTAAATGTTGTTGAACAGCACACACAACCAGCATTACAACACATGCCCAGAAGCAACAGCCGATCAAGACGTGTGTCCATGAGCACCTGTGTGCACCCCTGTGTGTGTCAGCGCGCTGGTGTTCATAAGGTTTATTCATGTAAATGTCTAGTAGTGTGTGTGGGGAGCCACAGCCCCGCCCCCCCAGGACATGAAGCCGACATGGAGGAGACCCGGGCCCCAGACATCCAGAGGCCCTCCAGGGCACGGGAACCCCAGGAGGACCACCGCAGGGACAACTGCAGCCCCCACCCACAAAAGGGCAGAGGAGCGCTCTGGAGGGGGGCCATCCGGCAGCCACATCGCAGGGGCCCCAGGGGGCCGTGGCGGCGAGCTCACAGGCTCCGCCGGCAGCTGGCCACACCAGGGCAGACCGGACCCCGGGCCGAGAGATCCAAGGGCCCCCCCACCCCCCAGCAGGGGCCCGACAGAACCGGAAGGGCCAGGCCCCGCCAGGCAGCCATCGAGAGTGAGCTAGCACACACCAAACCATCCAGCCCCGGACATCGAGAACCACCAACGCATCAGCAGCCGGAGGCCCCATCCACCGGCAGGGAGTGTGGCGGGGGCAATAGAGCCATGTTATTACTGGTGGAGTCTAAGACCCAGGCTGACACATGTGTATAGACAAACAGGCGCACACATACACAAGCATACGTTCCACCCTCATGCACACATAAACAAATATTTACCTATTCACCCAACATGGAGACACACAGAAATGAATGCTGTATACACGCTCACACTCCCCATATATACTCTATGCTCCGAGATCCAGGCATCACCACCCCCAGAGGGGCAATCCGCCACCAGACCCCGGAGATGGACCCCTTTTTTTCCTCTGGCATGGGGACCAGAAGACCACCCCGGACCCTGCAGCAGCCGAGAAGCCCACCAGCCCAGACCCCAACCGGACGGCCCCCAGCTCCAGATGGCGAACAGAGAACGGGGGTGTGAAAAGACCCCATGCTTCCCTCCACCCGCTCATATGTGGTGTTGGTGCGTGTTGTTCTAAAGTGCTTTAAAACAGGGGAAGGGCATGCACTAACCCCCCTCTGCCAAACAACAGCTGGTGTCAGCTCAGCCCATCCCCTCCCCAGAACCCTAAGGGCCGGTTTCCCGAACAAGGATTAAGACTAGTCTTGGACTAAATTGCCGTTTCAATGGAGATTCACCATTGTAACTCAAAGCTAGTCTAGGCTTAGGTTTAATCTCGACTGGGAAACTGGCAATAAATGTCTATGTGCGACTTAAAATTGAGAAGTGGGCACTGACAACAGAGGTAAGGCTGAATGAACAGACCGCCCTCTGGACACCATTCCGTGTGTACACCCCCAAGGCCCTAAATGTATGTGTCATGAGAGAGTAATTAATGAGAGTGTCTAAGTTGTGATCTATGATTGAGATAAAGGTGGTCAGGAGGGAACAGAGGAGGAATACCCCCCCTGCATCCCAGCGACACACCTGCACCTCAACCTACTTGTGTGTTGGAGTGACGGAGCAGGAGGAGGGAAGCACATAGGAATGGGGAGGAAAGGACTGGGGGGGGGCACAGTACCCCCCCTCTGGAGCCAGCTCCCCCGCTGACCCCCATAAGCACCCCCGTTCCCCGAAATTCACCCAGGATGGGGGGCCCAGGCCCATCCAGCCCGGGGCCCAGAGCAGCGGCACCGCCGGGCACTACAGAACCCAGGGCGGCCAACCGGACCCTACCACAGAGGAAAAACTACACCCACCCCACCATTCAATCAACTCCCAGACTACATAAGACAATAGACACCCAGGTTGGGTCCATTCTCCTCCTCTATTGGATCTCCCCCCGGCAGAGTGGATACCCCTTAGGTAGGCAGATGGTAGCAACCTCCCTGCCAGCTAAAGAGGCCCCCAGCCCCACTGACGCGCCAAAGGCCCCCGTGCCGGGGCCGGGCCCCAGTGCACGCTCCAACCCACATCCCGGAGACAAACACACCAGGCCCAGGAGCAGCACGGCCACCAGGCCGGTAACCTACGTCCGCCGGCACAGGCTACCCCGGCAGCGCTGCATGCAGCCACCAGAAACCGCAGCCCCAGCGCCGAACCCCCCCAGAAACCCACCCCCAGACGCCCTAAACCCATATGCCACCCCAACGCCAGCAACAAAGACTGAAGCAGGACAAACCTGCAATTTGTTGAGGAGTGCCTCCCTTTTATGAAACCAGTTTGGTCAGGATGAATTATGTGAGGGGTTATCTTCTCTATTCTTTTTGAGAGAGCTTTGCAGGTTATTTTAAGGTCAACATTAATAAGGGATATTGGACAATAGCTGGCAATATCAGGTCTTTGCCTGGTTTTAGCAAAAGACTAATGTTGGCAGAATTCATATTTGGTGGTAGTCTACCATTTTCCTTGGTTTCCTGCAATATTCTGTAGAATGTTGATGACAGAATTGTCCAGAATTCTTTATAACATTCTACTGGAAATCCATCTGGGCCTGGAGCATACTGTTCAAAGCTTCCTGGAGTTCACCTGGTGTCAGCGGAGAATCCAATGCCATCATTTGATTATCTGATAATTTCGGAAGGGTTATACTATCAAAAAACTGATCAATTTCGTCTTTAGATGGGTTTATCTGTGGTGAGTATAAAGATTTGTAAAAGTCCCTGAAAGTGTTGT
>JAODJW010000108.1:21291-38652 GCA_026777045.1 Hyperopisus bebe
ATACTGTACATGTAAATGTGTGTGCAGACTTGTCTCGAATTGAAAATCTTACCCCAGCCAGCTGACCGAAGTTGTCACAGGGGATATGTTCCAAGACCTCCCACAGAGATCCGAAACCGTTGATAGTAGCGAATACTATAAATTTCTTGTTCTTTATATACCTATGATAAAGTTTAATTTACAAATTACACTGAGATGACGGCTACCAAATCAGCAGATATACGGAGGTTCCCCTATACACTATATAATTTCGAGCCAACAGTAACGTTACCTAGCTAGTTAACTATCTTAGAGTTAACTAAATCACCACTGGTAAAGATCCTTATGCAACACAACATTACAGCAAACTACAGCAACACAATATACACTTTAACAAGAAGGAGCTTTGATAAGAATAAGGTAAAATTCCTCCTCCTTTTTCACAGGCAAATGCCCTGCTGAAGAATATCCGATGGGACAAATTAAATAAATGTGATTGGCAGATTCAGATGGCATGGGCTAAAGTTGACCAATTGGGTGGCCAGAGCAGAAATTTGGGCGGGCATTGCCCACCCCTGCCCACTTCTAGATCTGGCCATGCTCTGTTTTCTGATTAGGTTGCTTGGTGTCTGCTTTATAAAGATTTGGGAGACTTGAAATATTTTGGTAGTTTGATTGGTTTCTAGTAAACAACTCATTTGTTACGCTGGTGCTACATGTGAAATTTAATCTGTGTAATTTGCCATTTTCAGTAACGCATCCAATGCTCTTTATTTTTCAGATTTTTATAATGTTTCTGAGGCTTCAACAAGTCTGAGGGCTTCTGAGGCATTAATCAATGCTTAGCTGCCTGGCTGGTCAACTGATGGCGTGAATTTTTCTCAGAAACAGCTAAATGGTTTTACAAAAAATATGAAATAGAGAAATAATAATAATAATAATAATTAGAAATTAATACAGCGTGTATCCCCCTGAGTGGCGTGTATATTGTTGACTTCCCTGGCTGTACTGCTGCTACTATTAAGCTGACAGTGGCTGTTAATAATTTTTTTACTCTTTTCATATGGGTCTGGTGCATCGAAAACATTCTGTGCCGTCAAGGGTTGTTGAGTTTATAATATTCATTATATATGTCCCTCCCCCAAACAATACATTTGTTTTTTGGAACTTTGGATGTTTAATACACTTGTAATCTGACTGCCTGTGGTTGCTTTCTAATTACTATTATTTTTCTTTATAAATAGAAGATTTGGTATTTCAAAAATGTTCCCATTAAAACTAGTTTAGAAATTATTTCAAATAGCTGACAAAAAGTGAGAATCCTCTTATAATCAGAGTCGTCTTTTATTTAGGCCAATACGGTCATTTTTTTAGTTTTGGTTTTGGTTTCCACTTGAGTCACTGGATATTTAGATTTATCACTCTTTCTTCTGTGAACACAAACATTGTATTCAATCACTAATGTTTTCAGTAGCAATGTTAGTGTCTCTCCAATTTTAATGGAAGTATAATGAAGTATAATGAAATATGTACTGTATCAATGAAGTATAATGAAATATGTATTCTGACAGGTTTATCTCATTGTGGTAATTATTCAGCCTATTTTAATAATGTAATATGGTGTCAATAACATAAGAAATTTTCAGTTTCATATTTTGGGCTGTGTAACATTATCTATAATAAAACTGATGAGGATATTTCTGCAAATTGGTGATATTTTTAATACTAATAATGATGGAAAAGTAAAGCAAATAAAAATACCAAATTTACAATTTTTGTGATTTTTGCATACAGTTTGTAAACAACACATTTTCACAAACCATGGGGACCTGACGATAAATTGTTTGGACATGGAAAGAAATAACTAAAGGTATATTCAACCTTAGTAATAAACCCATACAACCTCAACATGAAATAGACATTTCTAACTGTTGCTTGACTTTGGGCATATGTTAGCTTAGAATCCATGTTTATGTGCTTGGCGTCTCATAATTACAAAAAAAAAAAAAAAGCGCCTGCCACTCCACCAATCAGAACGCCTGCCATACCTCCACTTATCCGCTGTGTCTTACAGCTCTTGCCAGTGTAGAAAATGGCCTTTCCAGATGCACACCTGAATGGGAAAATATGGCAGGTTTAGCTCTCAGCTGTCCAAAAGCTTCATTGCTCGAAAAACATTATTAGCAGTGAAAAAATGTGCAATTAGAAATGTCAAACAGGATAATTAAGATTTTTTTTTATTTTAAATGCCATGCGGAGTTATTCTACACGATAAACAAATAGTGGTAAACTAAGAGAGCTCATCCACTTGACTACAAAATTAATAGGTATGACTGCTGCTGAATATGCCACACAATTAGGCTGCTAGGTTACAGCTGTTATCTGAACGTGCCATTCCCAAACATTTTGCCCAGTCATTTTTAGTTAATTTGCAGTTATTCCTTACAACACGGTTTTGTTGTTGACGGCGTATCTACTGTGGTAGCCCGGGGTAGCACGTGCCACCCTAAATCTCTTGCCACCCCTAGCGCCACCCTAGTATTGCATGTGACAATACTGTCTATTAAAATACGCTAACATTAATTCTTTGAGCAAGTCTAGCTACATTTAATGCGCATTCTAAAATTGAAGAAGAGTAAGGTGAGAAGCCGACGTCCCCCATCTGGCTCTGACAGTTCTAAAGCTGATAACAGCAGTGATTTGGAAGCCCCAAGGCTATGGCACTGTCCAGTGCAGCAACAACATAGTAATACTTTGTGTCATCTTGTGTGATGCCCCATATGGCCTGGACTTTAGGCTGTAAGAACCACACAATGGAATTCTCACTCTGGAACTCTGGCAGCTTTAAAGACATGGCATTAGCTGTCATACTGAGAGAAATCTCCTCAAAAATGTATGAAGAGATGTTGGGGTCACCAGTGTAGCAAGAATAGAAAGGATGAAGCAGGATTTCTTCCTTAGTCAGATAACTTGTCAGATTTATGGTAGTTTGAGCTACATTTAAGTGGGCATAATCCACTTAAAAAACTACTATAAATCCAACAAGTTATCTGGCTAAGCAAGAAATCCTGCTTTGTGAAATACCCCCCAGGAGATGTTTTTTTTTGGGGAGAGAAAACAGGATGTTTTTTATTATATCAGGCAGAAAAAACAAATTCTGGTTTCCACCAAGACAAATGCATCCTGCTCAAAATGCAGCAAGAAGGAAAATAAAGCTTCAAAATAAAAGCACGTCTGCCCTGAGAATTGTGACACACTAACTCACTACGATGCAACATAACATGATGCCTCTTTCTTGAAAATGGTTTGGCCCATAGCTTCCCAACTGGACTGCAGTGGGTTGCACCAGCTAAGTTTCAACTGCAAGGTCGGTTGTAAAGTGCACATTAAATCATACTTTGAAAGTAGCCAGTATTAATCTAACTCTGCATTCTTAATAAAAATTCTATCATACAGAATGACAATTTCAACATAGACAACCAATCGATATCATTATCTGATATTACTGGAACCAACTCGCTGTTCCACATGTTTTTTGAGTTTGGGTTACACAAAGCTAGCGATTTTTCTCTGTGTTCATGAGTACACTAAGATTAAGATGAGTTTTATGCCAAAACAAATTTATAAGAAATAATTTATTTGCCATGAATTAAGTTTATGATATTGAATGAAATATGTGACCATGCCCCAGTCAGTGAAAGTGTCTTCCCTACCCCTAGACTCCAGAGGGTTAAAACACAGCTGTAATGAAACCCATAATATTCCATGTACGGTGTGATGCATGAAATGTATCTGCTAGGTAGCTTGCTACGTATGATTTAGGGATGCGACAGATCAAAAAGAAAACCCTTGACAGATCGGATCATTTTTCGGATCAGGAAAAAAGGGAGATAGACAGATACTTTATTGGTCCAGAAAGAGATTTAGGAACTATATAACTTTATACTCAAAGCAAAGAACTTTAGCCCCATTAACATGAACTCACAACTGTTTTGTCTGGGTATTCACCGCAACTCTGCATTATGACTTATCTTTCTCATGATCACAAGGTAACCAAAGTTGTTTTTCTTCTAAATCACAAAATAAAAGTTATCCTGAGAAAATAAAAGTTGACAAAAAGCATTTGTCAAGCGAAATGGGGAAGCGGATTCCACTGAAAATGCCACAGCTAAAGCTATTAAATCCAATCAGGCTTGTTTCTTTAAACTGCATCACCACCTAAAATAAAAAATTCCCCACTTTACACATGGGCGGAATTTACCCTTGTGAGAAATGATTTCCATGTTGACTTTTAAAAAGTATCAGCGACAGTAAAACTATTTCACACTATCATGGATTTTGTCAGGGGGGGTCAGGGGGCATCAGTACTGATCACGTATCAATTATATAGTCTGCTTACACCACTAGTGCGTCTGTCAAATTTGTAGTGGTAAAGTTAGGCATTAATTGTAGATGCTTGATAGTGGTTCTGCTACATAACGTGCTCCAGCTCAAGAAATACAAACAGGGTTCACATGAACGTACTGTGGACATCATCTACAGTGTGTAGTGGAAACATTCCTTCAGGAAGAGAAGGGGCTACAATGTCTTATGTCTTCAAGTATGGTAAAAACGCTGACCACACATTGATGACTTGATGATGGGTATGTCACTTGATGCTTGCTGGGGAGTTTGGAGTGGTGTCACTGCAGATGCAGAAGGCCTTGATTCATATCTTCGTGGGTGTGGAGGAAGCAGTGTCATTGGTGGTGGAGGTGGTGACTCGTGTGGTTCATATGGATCTTCCTAAGATTCTGGATTATTTTCTTTTGTCAAGCAAGGTATAGTTATCAAACTGTGAAATTCATTCATGAATATTCATGTTCTATATACGGTGCGAAAGGTAGCCGGGTATAGTTTTGTAATAGGTAGTTGGGTGATTTTTTTTGTACTGATTTGATGACTCCCTGGAGAGTCGTCTTGTCAGCCACAGAGCAGCTAGCAGACCACAGCAGGATGCCACAGGTCAGTATGCTTTCCACAGAGCGGTGCCAGAAGGACACCAGCAGCTGCTTGGACTGGTTAGCCTTCCTTAGCATCCTTAAGAGGTAGAGCTACTTCTGTGTCTTCTTCACCAGAGAGGTTTATTAATATTATAATAAAACCCACACATAGTACTTCTCTCTTTTCCGGAGGGTGGGTGCAGTCTCTGACAGCTTTATCAATGTTTCCAGCTGGCCAGTAGCATTCATTGTTTTTTCCTTTCCACGGAGCCATGCTTGCTGGGAACAGTGGCAACTGTTACACCTTCTCTGAATTCATCCACTGCAAACTGTTGCATTTAGACTGTTCAACATGGAATGGGATAAGATGCTTAAAAATTAACTAAATTTGCACCAGAAATTCAAACTTACGTTTACCAGAACAAAACCCATTAAAATGGGCCCATGTGGGCCTCATATACAGTGTATAGGTTTTCTGGGCTATCCACTTAAATCCCATTTATTCTTAGTGGGCTGCCCAAATTGGCCCCAGTAAACATACTGACAAGTGAAGTAGTGTTACCATATATGGCAAAGGTAGTCAGATTTTAGTGTGGATTCTCTGTTTTGTCATTCATTGTAGCACAATCATTAAATCTTTTTGCTTGCTCACTGTTAAATGCAAGAGCCTGTAGGTGTGCTCTGCTTGTGGTGCTGTGCCTCTTTTCTTGTGAGCAGGTCCAGGAATGCCGGGCGTGATGAAAATATGCTCCCCTTTGGTGGCGGCCCATCAGTGCACTGGGGAGGAGGAGCTATGGATTCAAAAGTGGGCTAGAAACACAGAGGGAAGAGAAAGACCCTCCTCCAATATTGTTTTTGCTCCCGAAGGTGTGCTATGCTTAGATGCTGTCTACGGTGAAATGCTGTACTCCTTGTGTGAATGTGAAGAATTCTCAAAAAAAATCACGAGAGTATTCCTGAACAGCAGACATTTTTATTCCATAAACGAGCACAAAAACATCATGGCACAAATTGTGCCACACAGTCTCTGTACTGAAAAAAAAATGGAACCAGATGTCTCATATTGGAATCTACCAATGTTATACGAACATATACCAATAGATGGAGTAAGAGTTCTATAGAAAACTTGGCTTACTATCTTTTTACTTTTATACCTGTGAATTATTATTCTCAACAGAATGAGCATTAAAAGATGGACTTGTGATGGTCACCAGCTCTCACCGGTCTGGATAAGGAAATAGAGGCGTGCCCATACATGCCACCACATAGAGTTCCCTATGTCAAGACGCCCTAGGTAAGGGGTGAGCGGCAACCCTTGTACTTTTGATTTCAGACATGCAAACATATGGTAGGTTTGTTATTTTATGGTTTGTTTTTTATTTAGAGAGAGACCAAAATGCATGCTATATTTTTCGTCATTTAGAAAATTTTGAAAAATCTACTTCAAACTAATCTACGAACTAATCCCTAAAAATTTGGTACATATCATTTACAGAGGGTTCTGATCAAAAATTATTTAAGGAATTTTGCTAGGGCACATGATATGGCTGCTGTCACTGAGTGAATTTCAATGATGAATCTGCCAAACAGGAAATATACCCATATCTCAGAAACACTTTTACAGTATGCATCTACACCAAACTTGGTGGACTGACTCAAGACCCCACCCAAAGGGAGTCCAGAAAATTTGCCCAATTTTACCACTTGGGGTTACTATTATTTTAAAAAAATACCTGCCAAACAGGAAATAAGCCCATATCTCAGGAGCGATTCATCATTCCCTGTTGCACCACCAATAGATCAAATTTGAGTACATTTTTGCTCATAACTTTTGAACTGTTTGTCCTACAGTCACAGTCCTTATTTCTCCTGAATAACTGGAGTAGGTGGAATTGAATAAACTACACTTTATTTTGAATTTTTTGAAAATACTCACTTTTGTGGACTAGTCCAAGATTAATCATAGTATAATTGTCAAATTCTGCATGAACCACCCAGAGAGGATTCAGTCCAAAAGTTGTCAAAAGAATTGTGATGGATTGTTTGATATAGTAACAGTGATCAAATAAAGTTCAATGGTAAAAGATGCCAAAACAGGAAGTGAGTCATGTCTCAGCAGTAATTTGTTGGAATGACGCCAAACTTGATATACTTTGTCGCAATTAGGAATATTGGGTATGCACCAAGTTTCATGGATTTGACTTGGAGTGCTATACTATTAGGAAACATTTTAATTCCCATTACTCTGGCATAAAAACAGATCTTTAAATTCACTTCCTTCATCATTGATTTAATCAAAAACACATTTAACCATCTCTTGCTAGATTTATGTCACAATGGCATTTTGTATATTACCTCTTTGGAGCATTTTCTTTGAGTTGTTAAAGGATAATTACCAGGTTGAAAAATATGGCCACAGTGTACCCACAAAACCTACTAAGGGCCATATCTCTGCAGTGTTTTTGTTCATTGGCATACAACCCGGTATGTTAGGTGGCATGTGATATGTTATTATATCCAAGCAATAATGGAATGTTCTGTTATATTTTTCCCCACAGTTTTGCATTTTTGCAAATACCTAAAAAGTGCAGCCCTCCGACAGTGTTGGCACTTCTTATTGCAGTGTCCCAAAAGGCACACTGCATTTTATGGCACTTACGTGTTTAAGCTTGACAAATTTGTAGTGGGGCAAATGGGTGGCATTAATGCCTAACAAAGTGGAGGTGTCAAGTTCGGGGTGTGTTTGCACTCAATTTGTACCTTGGCTCTGTGTTCATGTAGGTTTCCTCTGAGTATTTGATTTTCTACCACAATACAAACAGATTTAGGTAGGTTATATTGCCCATAGGTGTGAGTGTAATGCTGGATGTCAATAGGTCTGGACTGGTGTCTGATTAGTTGTCTACTCAGTGGCCCTGTGAGGCTTGGTATTGCCATTGCTGCTAGCAGTTATATTGATTATCTTTAAAATTTCAGCTGTGTTCTGCATGGTAATAATCCAGTTACATATTGCTCTATAGCCACCTGTTCATTATATTATTATTCCTGAAATCCACTGAAGTACTTTGCTAAACATTACCGTAGTTAGACCTCCTGTAGATTGTTAGGATGGATGAGGTCCCTACAAACTCCTAGGTTACAGTATTGCTTTGCTATATTGGCCCTTCTTATGATGATTTGTCTGCTGATTTTAACTGTGCTCTTGTACAAATATAATGACAAACTATTTGAGGCAGAAAGTTTTTTTTGGTGAGTTTGGTGGTTTTTATAAAATATCTGCTGAAAATATAATCTCCTATATAACAAGAACAGTTTTTTTATTATTTGTCATCTCTAAATTTCTTGAAGTGTTAATTGTCTTAGAAAATGCATACCTTCTTCTTCTAGATCTCTAAACTTGGTCTGCGTTTCCACCTGTAAATATTTACTAGCTAATATTATAGCAAGGTTGAGTTTAAACATGTTGTTAATTAAAAAAAAAAAATCTCTAGGTTGTTCAACTGTATATCAGTCAAACATATGCTATGAGGAAACAGTTTAAAATAAACCAGTTTGGGTGGTTCTTGCCAAACTCGTATTTCAGATTTCAAGGTAGATTTTTTTCCCTACATATTTTTGTGCTTTTCTCAGCCTACAACAGGAAAGATAAGTCAGAAAACATACTGCAGAAAATGAAAATCTAAGCAAATAATTAATAATAATAATTAATAAACTGACTGTGCTGCAAAAAATGGCCTGTGAAATGTAAGATTAATTGTTTCTGTTTTGAGGAAAGTTGGCCTAAAACTAGCAAAATTATCTGCCAGTGCAGTAAGAAATTTGTGCTTGGTAAGATTTCCTAAAATAAGACAATATGAGTAAATGCAAGCAAATTAAATCTTATTCATAAGATGTGTTTTAGTTCATTAATGAAATTAGAGCTTTGTCTAAATATAACAAAATTATACTTGCTTAGATTGTCTTTTTTTGCAGTGCGGTAACTATGTGTAACTATTAATTGGGTGAGTATATACTTAGAAAGTGATGCTGAGAAAAATGCTTTCAATAGGTGCACGCTTTCATCCAAGTGAAAACAATAGGGACCCTTCAGCTACGCTACTTGGACCCCTAATTAATAGAATGATTCAATTAAAACATGAGTAAGCTACACAGCTTTAAATTACTGGTTTGTTTTACATTACATGCACAAGACAAACACACCAGATCGGATTAGATTCTCACGCTTATTCCTCACTGTCTCATTATGTTTTTATATCAAAAGCCTCTGCTTACATCAGATTTGGGCATCTTAATTTTGTCATTGTCAGCATGAACGGCACTGAAGCTGCAAAAATGAAAAGCCACAGTCAAATGAGCCCTAGATCCATCTACTGCTCTTTGACTTTTCATTTTCAACTTTGACTTTTCAATTCCTGCTTTGCTTTTTCATTTTTAAGTTCACAACATGCAAATATATGTAAATTGGAATGAAATGCACCTTGTACAACATGGAAGATGTGCTGCGTGAACCATTGAGGGAGGTAATGGAGTTGACTGACGATTATACTACTAAGATGCAAAGTCATCTTAGATGAGATTGCATACATCGGGGCTATCAATGACATATAAATAAATGCTATTGCATGGCAGAATTTACACAAAGTAGTACATCGCTTATGTTCCGGACCAGGGAACACAGCAAACCGGCAAATGCCAGGTCAGTCTCGACTAAGCATCGCCTGGATGTGATCCATGGAGTAAAGGCGCAAGAAATAGCAGATCTCCTTGCAGTTCAGAGTAATCAAAGGATGAGTTGGCAAACAATGCAAGAGTTTGGTTTCAAGTGATTATTAAAGAATTAAAAAACAAACAAAACTGAGTGCTGTGATGTAACAGATGGAGTGGAATAATGCACGACATACTGGCCAAAGAATGCAGTTGTAATTGCAGCTTGAGGATTCAAAGATTGGTTTACTTCCCTAGAGGACTCTCAGATCTACTGTAAAAGGCCTTGGGAAAACATGCTTGCTAATACATTTATCCAATGGTTCTGAACCTTTCATAAACATGGGAAAGAAAATAAAACAATAATTGTTTTTCCTGAAAAAAATGAGAGGTACCACACAGGGAGTGTAAGAAATGATTGGAAGCAAAATTGACACTTCACTTCCATGTGATATTAGGTTTAATTTCTATCACTCCATGTGTCCTGCCCTGATCGTCCGCTCCTTCTGTGTGCCACGCCCTCTCGTTAACCTCTGCATTTAATTTTGTTTCCCTAGTCTGGTCATTGTGTTGTCTGGGTTTGCTGACTGTTCGCTTGTCTTCCCTTCAATTAAACCCCGAATTTTCCCGACTCCTGGCGTCCTGCTCCACTGTCTGTACTCCGTGCATCGTCCGACGCGACAGAATGACCGGACTTATACACAAGACGCCTGCCTTGACCGAGAAGCAATACCTCGGTCTCATGAATGAGGCTCTGTATTGGCTTGAACAGCCTGAGGTAAGGGGCGACCGCGTGCTGCGAGCCCTTGCCTTCCGGACGAGGGATATACTCAAGGAGGTGCGTGAAAACCTGCAACGGCTGAGACGCAGGGTGGCGGAAGCAAATTTAAAGAAATGGTTTGATTAGTTATCCTTGTGTCTGTTCTGTGTGTCCGTGCCCGGAGTGTGCACCTTTGGGAGGAGGGGGGTCCTGTCCTGCCCCGATCGTCTGGTCCTTCTGTGTGCCATGCCCCCTCGTTAACCTCGTGTGGATTCCTTGTGTTTACCAGCTGTTTCTTATTGATGTTATTAGTCAGCTGTATTTAAGTCTGCGTTTAAGTTTGTTTCCCCACTCAGGTCATTGTATTGTCAATCTGCTCCTCTGTCTGCACTCTGTGCACTATACAACGTGACACCATCTGCCCTTTCTCTGACTGACTAAAGTGGTCTTAATATTCTATAGATTATTTTTTTAAAGAATCTGAATAACCCAATTAAATAAACAAAGAGGAATTAGCAACACCTGTAATTGGAAATGTCACATAGATTATTTAATTCAGCAGGTGAGCCAGAAACATGCAACATTTGCACATACCAGTTTGTTCTTTTATTTCAGCAATGCATGCATTACACAATAAGCATGTCAGTCTATTGCTTGTTGCAGCTGGCAAAGTAAATAAATATTTGCACCAGGATGCACTATAGGAAAAACTAACATGTACACATGTGCAGTTTAGTCTACTTCTATTCACTCTAGATTCCTGAAGGAAACATCTGTAAAGCTGTCACTATAGCATGCTATTAGCTTTGAACATAGTGCTTAGGGACACAGATTTAACTGTTGTAATGCGGAACATTGGAATTCTTCAGTGGTTTTATATGAATTTTATTTATCACGATATAAAACAAAGAAAAAAACTTAAGTGTTCTCTCTAAAAATCAAGTATCAGACTGTCACGCAAAAAGGGATGAGGGACGCGGGAGCGCGGGGAGATGGGGCAAGCAAATGGGATTTTAGTCAACTAATAGACTAAAACAGAAAGGAACAGGATCACGGGAGAGTTGCCAACTTTGGTCAGCTGGATGGCATGAAATTTTCAATTTGAGGCAAATCCTCACATGCATTTACATGTTACATGTTAGATTTTTATTACTTGGAAATAGTCTGTAGGGTTTGCAAACTACTGTACCCCAATGCTTTTGATATAACAAATTTAAGGTTTATAATGGAATAATATAGATTTGAGATTTCTTGAGTGAGAGTCAGAAAGTGTCACACCGGTTGTGTGAAAGATGGTAACTCTCTGAAATCTGATTGTAGAAACATCTGATTGTAGAAACATGAAAAAAACGCTGACTAAATCCGTAATCTGTCTTCTTTTCAAAATGTCCATTGTCGGAAGTATTAAAGTTTTTTAAATTAGATTAAATAGGCAAAAAATTAAACCATGTCGCCTTACTTTGTTTTACCTGCATCGGGTGCGTGTAGTACCGCCCTCACATGAAGTTTTCTATTCACATTCTAAGTAGCCACATTACCGATTATTCAAATTGCATTCGCATGGTAATTTGATGAACAACGCAACAGTGAAACGCGATCCAGATACATCCCCATCAGTGCCATAAAAGGGGGGATGTGGGCAGGTGTGAATGGCTCATGCATGCACATGAGAGCTCCCACATATTCAATGGAAGGAGACAAGAAATAGTGACATAAGTTAGCTTTTTCTTATTTATTTATCCAAATGAATGTTGCGTCTACACCATTTAGTCATCTTCATGTAGCCAAGACTTTGGTGATCAGATATCTGAGATCAAAACTAACTTCCACCATTGCTTACTATGTACTTTTATAATGTTTATGCAAGTGTTCCAAACTGCATTTTGCAATGTCTATACTTTGATGTCAAATTCCAAACTTCACATAAATCTGACATATTTACAAAGTACACTAAGATTACAAATATATAAGAAATAATTTATTTGCCATGAATTAAGTTTATGACATTGAATGAAATGTGTGACCATGCCCCAGTCAGGGAAAGTGTGTTCCCTACCACTAGACCCCAGAGGGTTAATTTAATGCCAGGACTGCAGGAGCACTTTTATACAAATACTAATGAGGGAGTAAAATGAGAAGCAGCTGGAGTGAATCGCACAAAGGCAGGAATGACAGTTACAACAAACATGTAACAGAATCAGAAGCATGTTGAACGACTTAATGGAATGGAGTGGAGCAGGACCCTACTTGACATGATGATTTTCTGATGGTGCTAAAACTACTGTTATCCAATTTCAAGCATGCATACCAGTTTTTAAAATTGCACCACCACATTCCTATTCTTTATTTGTTGGTGGACTGTGTCATGTGTAATAAAGATCTGCTAAGTGCTGCACATCACTCATTGTCCATTTGTCTGTTTCTTTTCTGTTGTCTTTCATTTCTTTTTTGTCAACAATGCTTTTAAAAGCATTCATTTCATTTTCCAGTTTTTGTTCTGTCTTTGTCACAGAAACAAAATATCGTTGACGAGTATTTAGCCTTATTTAGCCTTTTTATCAAAAAAATTAACACTGCACACACGCACAGCATTTTCTCCAGTGGATCCTGGCTCAGCCAACAGCAGCAGCTCATCATAACCGTCACTTCCTGCACTGGCTGTGCTGTTCATGGTCTGTGGACAATGTATGTAGATATTAAGATTACACCTGAGACAAAAGAGAAAACATTTTTTTTTCTTATTGCTGTATTGTATATCATGTATGTAAGCCTATGCCTTTTGTTTCCCAAGTGTGCTTTGGCAATAGTGTGTCTTATGGTTATGTCAATGGGCACTTTCACACCACCGAACCTTTGACTGGAACCAGAGCCTTTCTTCCTGGATCTTATGTGGTGTACGAGCTGTTTCTTGTTGTCATTAATCCTATGTATTTAAGTATGCGTTAGGTATGTTTTCCCCAGTCCTGTCATTGAAGCTTCCTGACGCTGCTCTCTGTTTTACCCCGTGTGCCTTGCTGTTCTCCTTATTAAATCCTGCATTCACCCGATCTCCTGACTCCTGCTTCCCCGGTTCATGCCTTAACGTACGTGACAGAATGACAGGACTTGACAAACAAACGCCTTGCCTTACTGAGGTTAAATACCTTGGGCTGGTTTATGAGGTGCTGTACAGGCTCAATCAGCCCGAGATACGGAGTGACCACTGACTTTTCGGATGAGGGATGTATTGGAAGAGATGTTCCTGTCACTGGGGAGGTGCAAGACAGCTGAGGAGAGTGGTGTTGGAGTTGAAGATGCAGCAGGCAGCCCTGGACAGCGGACTTCATTATGGTCCGCTGTCTGAGCTATCTGAAGTGCCCCAGACTCTGCCAGAAGCTGCAGGATGGAGGAAACGGTGGAAAAGCTGAAGACGGGAGAACACGCAGGAGGTACTCTTAGGGGCTGTCTTTGCTACCTGCCCTGCTGAATGTCGGGAGGAACTGCTCCCAATTCTGAACCCAGCAGTGTTTGTGCCTGATGCCTCCGCTGCCGCTTTGCACAAGTATGTGCCATCCCGCGGGTCCCCCAAATTCCCCAAAAAGGCAGGGCCTGCAGCCAAGGTACAATCCCCAGCTCTGCCCCCCCCCCCAAGGTTCCTGTGTCAGCGGTTCCTGCTCCTCCCCCCTGAGGTTCTGTTCCTGAGCTGGCAGTTCCTGCTCCGCCCCCCCACTCCACCCTCTGAGGTTCCTGCTCCTCCCCCGCTCCGCCCTCCGAGGTTCCTGCTCCAGTCCCTGCCCCTGATTCCCTGGACCCTGCTCCCATGCCCCAGGCTCCCATCCCTGAGGAGATCCCTATTTCCCTGGTTCCTGCTCCCATGCTCCCGGCCCCTGTCCCTGAGGAGGTCCCTGAATGTCGGACCATCGCTCTTCCTCCCATAGTGGAGATGGAGGAGTAGCTCAAATGGGACCCCTCGGGGATTGGTCCTTCTACCTTCCTCCTCACCCCTTTGGTGTCCTCTCCAGCTCCAGCCTCACGGTTACCGAGGGTCCATTCAGCTCCTCGTTTCCCCCTGCCCTTTGCCTCCTGGCCCCCTGGCTTTGTGCCCCCTGTGTTTGCTCACAGTCTCTCTGTGCCTTTGTTCCCTGCTGGTCCCTCCTGTTGGTTTGTCCCCTGGTGTCCCTCCGTTATCTCCTTTCGTGTTCCCGGGTCCTGTGTTTCCATCTTTGGTGCCCCTGTATCTGTCTGTGTTCCCTGTCGTGTGTCATTTTTTGTCTGAGTTGGTCTCCTGAATGCGTGTGGGAGCTGTTCTCTTTAGTCCATTGATGTTGTTGCTTTTGTTTCCCCAGGTTTCATCGTGTCCTCTGTCTCGTCCTTTGCTCCCCTTCCCAGAGTGTGCGCCTTTAGTAGGGGTTCTGTCATGCCCTGCTCATCCGTTCCTTCCGTGTGCCACACCCCTCATTAACCCTGTGTGGATTCCCCGTGTTTACCAGCTGTTTCTTGTTGTCATTAGTTCTATGTATTTAAGTCTGCATTAGGTATGTTTTCCTCAGTCCTGTCATTGAAGTTTCATGATGTTGCTCCCTGTTTTACCCCATGTGCCTTGCTGTTCTCCTTATTAAATCCTGCATTCACCCAATCTCCTGACTCCTGCTCCTGCTTCCCTGGTTAATGCCTCGACATAAATTACATTGACCACAAGCACATCTGCTAAAACTTATAGGTAACACAGAAGTGCTGGAAAAATAGATAAAGCAGGTGGAGTTTAAATTGAGCAATTAAAAATACTTGGGGATAGGCTTAAAAATACTCAAATCTATAGTTCCTGGTGATCAGACCTAACAATGCCAATGTCTTGAGGAACATGAAAAACAGATGAAGGTGTTGACTTGGCTTTCAAATTTCCCAGGTCACGATAAGATTGAGTTTCTGTGGGATGTGTTGGACAACCAAGTCCGATCCATGGAGGTCCCACTTTGCAGTGTACGGCACTTAAAAGATTTGCTGCTAATGCCTTGGTTCCAGATACCTCGGGGCACCTTTAGAGGACTTGTGGAGCAGATGCCTCAATGGGTCAGAGCTGTTGGATATAGCACAAGGAGGACCTACACAATATTCAGCAGGTGAACTAACGTCATGGCTGACCTGTGTATGCACAGTTGAGAGAGAAGGTTGTGCAGGCTTGGACTGTTTCTTTGTTCCTCTCCTCTGTTGCCATCTGGCTTTCTTTATTCCATTTCCTTGTCTCCCTTTATACTGTTTTTGGATTATTCTGTATAAATGATGCAGGGACGTATCACAATACACCCATGTAGAGCCCTTAGGGCGACTGTTGTGAAAGGCATTATATAAAAGTAAATTGATTTTTGAGGTGCTCTGTCTCAACATTTAATCAACTGCAGTCTGGCACCCATACAATTCCTTTGCAAAGTTTGAAAAAGATAAAACTTTTTTGAGTTATCATCTTAACAGCAGCAAGTGTCAAAACTGTTCATTCTCTCCAGTGTTGCCCCCTTAATTAATGCCGACTGGTGAATGGTTTTGTGACCACTCACAAATCCAGAATCATTTTATTAGTTTAGTTGTGATTCTATTAAGTTGTTTTCATGAGACCAGCTGACTAAACTGCTGATTTTCTAGCAATTCTAACAGTTTGTGCAAGCCAACTGGAATCAACAGGCGAAAATGAAAGCAGGTGGGATAGCCATATTTTTTAATCTCCTGATGGTGTAACACAAAGCATTTTACTGGGAAATAAATCTGCTGTCTAGATACTGTTCTATCTCCTAACTGAAAACCAGCAAAAGGCAGACTAGTTGAACCTGTTTTTAACAACTTTGACAAAGAGGCTTTCAGCCCAAAAAAAAATCGATCAACAATCTAATATACCTTCCATGATAAGTTTGTGTTGTTCCTTCACTACCAGTCCTGCTTATCTCTGATGGTCAGATTAGAACAGCATTGGAATAGTGTTGGCATGAGGAAATGGTAGCTAGCCCCAGAATGCTGATAGCCTGTGCATGTCAGATGGAGAGAATCTGTCCCTACAGGTACAAAAGGTCCCTCCCCATTTGAAAACCACCTGAATAGTTCCCAAACACCCCCAGTGACTTCAGACTAGTGGCACTGGTATTTAGCATTATGAAGACCTTAGAAGGGCTGGTTCTAAACCCCTCAGACTACACGTATAAGACTTCCTTGACACTCTATAGTTTGCTTACCATGCCTACGTTTGCGTGGAACATACCAGCCTCTATCTAATTCTACAGAGCATACTTGCATTTGGACATTTCAAGCACTATAGTGAAAATTGTCTTCCTTGTTTTTTCCATTATACCTTTTATTTTAATAATTAATTTTTATTTTTATTTGTGTTTTACTGGCAGCAGTAGCCCACTGGGTCTGCAATTATCATCATTATCAAATTATCTGCCATTCTGTTTGTTTATACCATATCAGCTAACTGTCATTCACATCTCACTTAAATGAGTCTTGGCTGCCCAACACCTTGATAGCAATTTGTGGTTCTTCCTTCCTCAGATCTTGACCATGGCTGACCATGAAAACCCCTAATGCTCTGAGCCAGTCTGACCCTAATCATTTAACCCTTGCCAAAATCACTCAGATCTTTATCTCTGCCCATTTCTTCTGCATTTATCATATCAACTATGAGTTACTAGTATTACGGTCTAACACAGGGGTCTCCAGCTTGGGTCCTAGAGAGCTAATATCCAGTAGGTTTTCTTGGTTAGCATACAACTAACAAATAGATAAATAACAAATGAGCAATATGTATTTTGATTAAACAATATGTACTCAAATAATTAAGATTTAAAGTTGCATTGTACTTTGCTAGAACAGGTGTGTGAAAGGCATTCCGGTGAGACATACACTCACCTAAAGGATTATTAGGAACACCTGTTCAATTTCTCATTAATGCAATTATCTAATCAACCAATC
>JAODJW010000108.1:103984-114309 GCA_026777045.1 Hyperopisus bebe
GCTCCAATGATGAACCATATGTCAGCAATCAGCAGAGACAGAGCAATGTTCACTATAGCGACGTGTCGCATGTGTGATGTGCTGTTCTTAGTGACAACGCTCCACACAAATGCTTCAATTATAAGGCATAAGACCAGGCATCCCATTGATATGCCGACTCCAATGTATGTGATGTAATTCAGAGCAACCTCAATGAATTCAGGTACGAAAGGTGACATTAACATCGAAAAGGAAGTCAAGTGGTTACAGGAACAGGTGATGCTGTCATTCGTTTCAGATTGCAGTTCACATCCAGTAGAGTCCCAGCCTCCGACGCCTTGAAAAAGTTTGAAGTTCCAAAAAACACACTGGTTGTTTCCCTTTGTTTTGCTTATTTTGTCGAACGTCATTGAAATGTTATTAATGGTTTCATTCACATAAACCAACATGACAATTCCATTGATGGAGTTATTCATACTGCTTCCAGTGGTCCTGTTAGGTAAGACAATATCAAGAGTCGTAAAGACGATAACTGTGATAGCTGTGTTGATGGGAAGACCTTGACTTGGGATGAGTATTTGAGATGAGTTCAAACTTGTACTGAAAGTGCTTGTAAATGTTGTTTTGCTTAACTCAATGTTTTTTGTACTTATTTTAAAGGAGTCACTTAAAAGATTTTCTGCAATTTTTTCTATTGATTCCAGCAAAGCAGAGCTTGTATTTTGGGTTTTGGTATTGCTGTTCAGTTCTGCCCAGGATTTCTGAGATTGGTCTGAAACTAAAATCGTCACTGTTTTCAAAACATTCTGGAAAAAAAACACAAAAAACAGAGTGAAATTTAATAGGATTTTTTCCTTGAAAAATGAAATGAATGGAAGTTTGTATATTAATTTAAACTTTAATTTCATTCACTTTACCTAATCATAACCAAAAATAAATATTTAAAAGTATTGCATACATTTTTGTTACTGATTTAACATATTTAATGTAATATGAAATCTTTTCATTTCTCTTTTGAATGAAACCATCCAGTTTTCTCTTTAGACATATCTGCCCTTATATCCCCAAAACATATTAATTTCCACTTACTGTCATCACGTCACTGTTGATGGTTTGTATAATGGCAGAAATTCTGCTCAGAATGTCAACAATAGCAGAAATAGTGGCAGTTGAATTCTCTATTTCGTTTTGAAGGTTTTCTGTGGTGTTTTTCAGTTCTTCCAAAAACACTGGTACAGTTATTTCATTGAGGTTCTTCACGGAGAAACAGAGGAGCAAAGAAAAGAGGACATTAAAAAATGATGGAGCTTTTTTGTGAAAGTGTGTGCACTGATGCCAACTCCAATGGTAACTCCAATGAGCCTCAGCATGTCTTTGGCCTGTGGGAGGAAACCTCAGTAGCCGGAGGAAACCCAATAATGACACAGGGAGAACATACAAACTTGGCAGAGACAACAGTGAGGCAACAGTGCACACTGCACCACCGTGACACCCCAAGTATAAACATATCCATTATAAATATAAATTTCACTGATCGTTGATATGTCATATAAATACATTAAAACCTCAGATTGTGAGCATAATTCGTTCCGGAAACGTGCATGTAATCCAAAGCACTCGTATATGAAAGCGAATTTTCCCATTAGAAATAATGGAAACTCAGATGATTCATTCCACAACCCAAAAATATTCATATAAAATGATTAATACAAAATATAAAGTAAAAATACATAAAACAAATTAACCTGCACTTTGAAAAGAATCATGGATGGTGTGAGGGAGACGAGAGAGAGGAGAAGAGGAGGGTTATTTTGTAGGACAACTTTCACTATAACTAACAGAATCACTATTGAAATCTCACTGAAATCTTTTTCTTTTTGTGCGAGTTTAACAAGGAACCTAACGATTAACAGCCGCTTTTGCCTCCTTTTCAATTTCGCGGAAATGTGGACATTGCATTGTCATTAAACAGATTGATTGCTCGCACTGCTACGCCCTTATTCGGGTGGTGTTTTCTACTAAATTTTGACTATACGAGTGAGGCACGCTGACTGAGACCGAGCATGGGAAATGATTACCCACAATCCCGCAGCGCGAGAGAGAGAGAACAACCACTGGCTCAGTTGTGATTACGTGATGTTCGGCAGACGAAGTGTATACATAATACTTGTATTGCAAGACCTAGCTCATTTAACAATTTAAAATTTGTTAAAAAAATTCTCACCTCGTTATCCAAGGTTTTACTGTATTATAAAATAAAAATAATCAGATAGAAAAAGTAGTTTTACACTGAAAAATACCACTATTAACACAGGAAAGATGCTATACTTCATGCTGGTCACACATATGATTTAATACATCAGTTGTTATCTTAATTGTAACTGTATTACCTTGGATACATTCTGTAGTCTGACAATTTCACTCAAAATGCACTTATCAGCTACAATCACCCAAACTCCTTGTAAACATCTTGCTGTTATGGTGCCTTCAAAGTTTTCCCTGCAGCATACAACAGCTGTGTCTCCTTCCTTCCCAGAACCATAGGGAATGCCGTTACACTCTGGTGCTGGAGCAGATGGAAAAAGTTAACACTCAGCGAAACGGACGTGTATATTTTTCAACAGATATACGATCACCGTCACGACCCGGGAAGGAGGGAGGGGAAGGCAGGTGTTGGGGAAAGTGGAAGGGGTTTTATTCCAACAAAACACAATAGAAAGGGCAAAAGGAAACAGACCACAAGGGGTCAAAACCAGGCTGGGGAGCAGGGGGGAAACACAGGGTGCAGGGTAATCGGAAGGGTCACACAGACAGCAGGAATGCATACACAACAATACAATGACCGAACTGGGGAGCTCAGGACGTGGAGGCACTATATACACCACAGATGAGGGAGCAGACGAGAGACACCTGGGGATCATCCACACGAGGGCTGAAACAAGAGCCAGGGTTAAATGAAGAACAGGTTTGGCTCGTTAGTGCCACACCACAGGAACATGGAGGAAAAAGGCATGCGGGGCGTGACAATCACTCAGATTTGGAAATCAAAATCAGGTTTTATGAGCAACTTTTGATTTTGACTTTTGCATTTTCTAGAACAAATTTCTGTTAATGGATTCATTGTGAGTCAATAGTTAGTCCCAAAACCAACATATCAGAAACTTGCCTCCTGAGAAAAAGTTCACTGTGGCCTCCATTTCACTGATGATTTTTCCTCTGTTTTTTACTTGGCAGGTAAAAATTTTTGGGTCACATTTTCCTTGTTCGGTGTTAAAAGAATGGACAAAGCATTTTATGTTGCTTTCAGGGTGAACTGTGAAAAGAGCATTTATAACTGCTATTGGCAGATGCAGATGCACAAATATCCCAACACTGATCCATCATCTAAACCAGGTATTGAAAACTTGGAAATATTGATTAGCAACTTATTAAGTTGCCTTTAGCTACTCAACAACATTCATAATCTGCAGTTAAATATAAATTGGAGGGGGTATGAAACCTCAAAAAAAATTATCCAGTTCAATTTCTGTCATACAAGATCAGGCAGAATGTTCTGTGTGAGCAAGTTTGAGGAAGACTTAGTTTTACCTTTTTCTGAATGAGATAAGAGAATTGCATTTAACAATAAGAGTAATGCAACAAGCTGCAAATAAAACTGAAGGTTATTTACAGTCACGGAAAGACACTTTTAAATAAATATTACCATTGGTTAAGAGTTCAACACTGGCCATCCATTTGGCCTCAATGTCATCGATATTGTTGTATGTGACACAGCACTCCAAGCTAATTTCTTCAATACTGTCACACGGGCTGTTCAATTGCCATCTGCTGAGTTTGACTATTGGAGCGACGACATTCGTCACGTTAATGAGTTCTTCATGGAGGAAAATCAAAATCGCATCCTTCATGCTGCATCTGTATGTTCCTTTGAGGAGATTCAAAGGAGGAAAACCATTAAGAAAATGACTTTTACTTACAGGAAATAAGGTCAAAAGGCTATAACATCTGTGTCAACCCTGTAAAAAGAGTAATTATTCGCGTAAGTATATTTGGCAGTAGTGGTAATGTGTATGTGCTTTCCAAAAAAGCTGTACCAACTTTTAATCATAATTTGTTAGAATGTATAACAATGTCTGAAAATAATTTGTAAATATGGGCATATTGAAGGCAGTGGCACTGCAGTCCTGCACTGGACATCAGTTAGAAGATGGTTGGATGAATGAAGGCTAATGTTTCAGCTGATCATCTACAGACAATAATTTTAAATTGGACAATTCTACAAAAACCATGTAGATGTGGGAAACATTCATTGAAATAATTTTTTATTTGTTACCTTTTGTGATAGAGAGTTATGTATTACAATTAAGGTAGAAGATGGTATTTAGAAAGCAACTCCTGACTGAACCCCTATCAGTGTAGTTGCATCATTTCACCACTTTTCACCATCAGTCCTCTCCGTTTACACCATCACACTTTTCTTAACAATAGAGCTACAGATTTTTATGTGTCACAGAGCCAACATGCTGCATTGCTCTTCACTGCGGCATTAATACTCAGTTATGACTGGGATATTTTAAGCTTTTAAATAATAAATAATGAGAGGAGGTCAGCCTATGGCTCAGTAGGTAAGAAGCCTCATACCGCTGAGGCCAGGCGTTTGAATCCCAGTTGCATTGTTTTCACGTTCTCCTCATATTAATTAGTCACTCGTACTTGTACAGGGTGTGTGTAAATATGCTCTGTGATGGACTGGCATCTCTCCAGGATGTACCCCTGTTGTTTTTCCTGTGTTGCCTGAGAAAGACTCCTTGTGACCCAAACCAGAATAAGTGGATGGAGGATGGATGGATGGATGGTGGATTGATAATGAATGAATAATCCACTTACCGCTGTCATTAGTACTTGTATCCTTAACAGTAAGTTTTAGAGTTGAACTGGTGATTGTGTACTTTGTATTATTATACACTGGTACATTATTCACAAACCACAACACGGTTCCTTTTTGCATTGATTCTGGGACCATGCATGTCAGCTCCATGGTGTTCCCAGGATATATCATCTCATAGGTCTTTGTGAAAGGTTCTGGTCCTTGAAGAATGGAGGAAATATGTTGTCAGTATATACAGACAGCACATTCCAATAATAAGAATAAATAGTAATCAAGATGAACAGCAAGAAATATAGCTAAATGAATGAGAAGATGGAGAAAATGACTAATGCTGAGTCACAGACAGAAATCCACCCAAACTAAATTGTCTTTCAGGAATAGGAAGGATCCAGAGGGAAGCCCCCCCCCCCGGACACACACACACACACACACACACACACACGCATACACAGGTTCATAATTATATCTTTGTGGGGACTCTCCATTAATTTCTATGGGGAAAACTCTAATCCCAACATGATGACCATAACTCCTACCCAGCCCTAACCTTATACAAAATACAAGACTTTTTGGTATTTTTAGTTTTTTGATTGCATTCACACATCTTTGAGGGGACCTGAAAAATGGTCCCCACAACGTCAAAAAAAGATTTTTATTATGTTGTAGGGGACATTTGGTCCCCACAATGTAATATAAACCTAATCCACACACACACACACACACACAAACATTAGAAGAATATACATGCAGATCTACCGTAGAAATCCATGCAGGGCTAGAGTGCAATTGACTGAGCCACTGTGGCAATGTTGCAAAACACAGTTATTATCATTAAAAGATTGTCCATCTGAATACTTCAGTCAAAACCTTTAAAGCAGTGTTCTTAACTTCACTTTGTATTGTAAAAATGAAAACAAATATACATATATGTTTAGTTACACTACATCTAGTTATCTATGAATAAACATTTTTTGTATTCTGTCCATTCTTACAGTTAATTTTTAAGGGCATAGCACTTTCATCTTACCATGAAGTACCCCTTGAAAAGAATCAGAGTCGGCGATAAACCCTCTGGTTACAAGATCAGCCACTAATTCATCGTTTGCTGTTGCGATTTCAGTAGAATTCAGTTGGTCGGTCTGTAATAAGAAGTCAGTAATCACACTTCCAGGCCTGTTTAAAAGAAAGGCAAGCAAAGAACAGGACAGGCTTATCAGGGGTAAAAATCTGTAGTAATATATCTCCAAGTCTAAGATTCAAGAAAATAAATATAAAAATAAACAAATAAATGAGCAAACTTACCTGAAGTTAGTTACCTCTACTCGAATAAACCCCGATATAGCTTTGTATTTTTCACAGAGCTGGACGGGACAGCATTAACAATGGAGGGTTAAAATAATTTAGAGTGATATCATACATTTTCTACTATAACTATATGACACAAAATTTAAAAATTAATGTTTATTTGTGTGATTTCATTTATTTTTTCTTTTATTGGATTAAGATAAAACCAGTAGGTATGATAACTTTGTATAGTACAGTAGTTTTTTACTGATACTTACTGCTGATTCAATGTTATTTTTTAAATTTTTGTACATCATTGTTGCTGGGTCTTTTAAGTCCTCTGTGAAATTCCGTAACATGCTAAATGACATCTGCAGCTTAAATCCTATTTAAAAAGTAAGATAAAAATATAAAGATTAAAAAAAAGTTTCAGTATATATACCACAATAAATTATAACAATAAATAAAATATAGGAACTTGTGGATAGGCCTCAGATGATTTCTGCTGGGGTCAGACCAGTCTAAAATGATTACATTATCAGTTAAACTGTCACTGATCCTGCCCTTCTGCCCTCACATCTTCACAACTACAAAAGAATCATAGTCCATCAATGTCCTGGTCATCCTTACAAACCACATTATCCAGCTGCTACAACAGGCATTAGCTAGTAGTTAGTTATCTCGCTCACTGTTTCTCAACTGGCGGTTTGCAGGTAAATGACTGAGATTGTTTTGAATGGTTTTTCTAACGTGAGTTGCTTTCCTCAGGAAATTTACTGCCAGTACCTGGTATTCACCTAACCAGATGCCAGTATGCCATTCTACCCCATACATGCCCTTTGATTACCAAGATGGGGTGATTCCACTGTATCAAAAAATATAAAACACTGAAATGCTATATTTAAAAAAAAAATCACACAATAAGTGTCCATACAGGATGCAGGATACATTAAATGTCATTCCAGCTCTGTATAAACCTTTTTTATAAACCTTATTTTTATCCAAGATAGGAAAGAAGCTTCATAATGGAGCATAGATTTCTATTATTAGGACCTAATAAAACAAAAACAGGTACACAAAGTCAAATGGGATAAAGCACTTACGGCCGGTTACGGGTGACATTGTAGAGCTTGACGTAATCGAGCCAGTCACAGCTACCATGGGGACAAAGAATTTGGTCAAAAAGCGTTGGGTTACAAAGGTCTTATAAACAACTTGCAGGATATACTCACTAATACAGCCTATTCAGTTGCAACATCCTGGCACAATTTACCAGTATCAATTCCCATAGTTCCATGCAAAACTCTTTCGAGCAATACTGTTAACTGGTAACACAAGACTAAACAGTGATACTGGTTGGCACAAAAGGTAAGGTGGGTTATTGAGCTATATAACTATACAATACAAACACAGCTCTATCGCCTACTTATCAGTGACAAAGGTACAGCTCTTTCTTGACTCTATGTGCATGTTGACAATTAAATGACCATGATGAGCTCCTTGATGCGCGCACCAGATGACACACTCTGCTTTGCAGCATTGGAGATAGTGGCAGCATCTGCAAAGGCAAGGAGGCACGATAAAAATCAGGCATGTGTACTTGGTAAGTTCACAGCAGCGTAAAAATGCTTTAGGGCATAAAGTTCTCTGGAACCAATATGAAATGTGTCGACATACACATACCGGTAGATGTTATATTCTGCATTGTGAGCCCCAGTGTGGTAGAATCTGCAGAAGAAAAACAGTTTAAACTGTGTTTACATTGTTGTGTATTACATTTACATGATCCATTAAATAAGACAACATCTCTACCCCACAAAAAAAGGGGTGTTGTAAGGGCATGGATACCTTGACACATTCAGATCATTGAAATTACACATAAAATTGGGTGGGGGGAGTGTGAGGGGCACATTGAAATTTGTTGTGGGGGAGGGCAGATTTTCAAGGGAAGCCCCATCTTGCAGCGTAGGGTTTCATATATTCCATCCATCCATCTTCCATAACCACAAACGAGGGAGCACCCAACTGGAATTACAGCTCATCATACTGCGCTATTAAAATTAACATTTGATTTGTCCATCCTGCAAAGTCATCCTGTCCAGCGTAGCCCCTGCCTTGTGCCCTCTGCATGCCAGGATGGATAACTTGTGGTATTTAAGGTAGGTAAATTACATTCAGCCCAGACTACCTTAAATACAAGTTATCGATCAGTCATGTTTTATGTTTACATGTAGTCAGCCAACAGCATGCCAGATAGACTTTTGAGAGCTCACAACGGACTGGAGCAAATTTGTGTGATTTTCGGATTTAGAAATGTTGTTGTTTTTTTTTTGACAAAGGTTAAATTTAATTGACTTTACCTGGGAAACACCGTTAGTGGATTTACAGTTAGTGGAAATAAATTCAGAGGAAGCTAACTGGTCTGCTGATGGTTTTCAGAGTTAGCGGAAACAATATCTTGGTAATGAAAAAGTGAGGTTTTATAATTAGTAGTTAGCAGAACCCTGCCCACCACTGACCCCAATGCCCCAGTGCAGTGACAGGAACACTATGCTGTAAAAATGGCACCATCCTTTGGATGAGATGCAAAACCGAGGTCCTGACTCTCTGAGGTCATAAAAAATCCCTGGGCATGATTTGAAAGAATAAGGGTGGAACCCCAATGCCCTGGTTAAAACTGCCCACTGTGGCCCTATCAAATCCGGCCTACTCATCATCTCCTGTATCTAGTTGCTAAAATCTCTCCTGCCCCTTTGCCACCATAGCTACTGTGTGGTGGGCATACTGGCAAGGAATGCCTGCTGTCACATCATCCTGGTGGGGGCTACACGGTGGTGGTGGTGGGTCAAGTGGCTCACCATTGCTTCTCTAAAGCACTTTGGGTGTCTTGAAAAGAGTAAATGCAACATTCATTACTTCGGAAGGAGAATAAATAACAGCATAGCAAAGCGGAAAAAAAAAACATTTTCTAACTGCGAGGAAAATACTGAATTACAATATGAATTGGATTGAAAACAAAGAGTGTTTTAGTCATGTAAAAAAATCTCTTAAACCAATTGTATTTGTGCAGTTATAGTTGCGAAAATGTCAAAGGTATGGTCACTTCTTTAGTTTGATTTATGTGTGACATATGTTTTTGTTTCTTCTATGTCATACATTTCCATCCACTGGAACTTCAATTTTTTCCCTTAGATAAAATCAAGATCACTACAAGAATGACTAAGGACCGCCCACACAAATACTTATTTTCCAGCAAAGAAGTTCTAGGAGATCTAGTATGTGGCACATACTGTATAGGAAAAGTGTTTGAACGATAGTTACTTGGCCTTAGTTGACAGAACTGTCCATCAGCCGGTATTCCGTTGATGCATCTGCATGTGCCTTGAATGATGTCATCACAAGCAGTGTACACAACACAGCTGTCGTACGACAAGGCAAACCGCTCTTCACACATGCACTGGAATCCAGTACCATTTGGGTAACAAACTGAGGAAACAAGAATGACATAGTCAGATGCAATCGGTGGGTTCACTTAATTCAAATAAACAAAATACCGTGTCTGCTTTCTGAAAGGCCTGCATCCTGGAGTTGCCTCTTCACTGTTGACGTTGGGACTGGGCTTTGTGAGTACTATTTCATAAAGCTGCCAGTTGAAGACCTATGAGGCGTCTGTTTCTTAAACTACACACTGTAATATATTTATCCTCTCGCTCAGTTGTGCACCGGGGCTTCCCCTTCCTCCTTCTGTTGTGGTTAGATACAGTTTGCACTGCTTTGTGAAGGGAGTAGGACACAGCATTTTAGGAGATCTTCAGTTTCCTGGCAATTTCTTGTATGGAATAGCCTTCATTTCTCAGAACAACAATAGACTGAGGAGCATCAGAAGAAAGTTCTTTTGTTTCTGACCATTTTGAGCTTGAAATCGAACCCACAATTGCTGATGCTCCAGATACTGAACTAGTCCAAGAAGGCCAGTTTTATTGGTGCTTTAATCAGTACAATTTTCTTCTGTGCTAACATACCTGCAATGGGGCTTTCTAATGATCAATCAACCTTCCATCCATCCATTTTCCAACCCGCTTCATCCTATTGGGTCCCGGGGGGTCCGGAGCCTATCCCGGAAGCAACGGGCATGAGGCAGGGAACAACCCTGGACAGGGGGCCAGCCCATCGC
>JAODJW010000108.1:114409-129805 GCA_026777045.1 Hyperopisus bebe
CCCCAATTAGCCTCAGCATGTCTTTGGACTGTGGGGGGAAACCAGAGTACCCGGAGGAAACCCCACGACGACACGGGTAGAACATGCAAACTCCACACAGATGCAACCCAGGTGGAGACTCAAACCTGGGTCCCAAAGGTGTAAGGCAACAGTGCTAACCACTGCACCACCATGCCGCCCCTCAATCAACCTTTAAACACGATAAACTTGCATTAGCGAACGCAACATTCCACTGGAACACGGGACTAATTGTTGCTGATAATGGGCCTCTGTACACCTATGTAGATAATGTAGCTATTGATAGTTGTTAACAACATTAGCAATGTCTGTACAGTATTTCTGATCAATCTGATGTTAATAGATTTTTTTCAAAAGCAAAGAAATTTCTAAGTGACCCCAAACTTCTGAATAGTAGAACGGTAGTGTATCTTAAAATTTCCGTTGGATCACTTGAAAGAAATGGTGAATTAACAATCTCCAAGCTATTGCTTTTACCTGTTGTTAAGTTCACCCCAGTTATTTCAATGGTATTAGTCAGTGCATATGGGAATGGTGTTCTTGCAAGAAGGTTCCTCAGATCATTTATCACTGCGATATCTGACACGGTCATCTCAATATCAATGTCATAGTCCAATTCAATTTCAGTAGCTGTAACAGAACCAAAAAGAAGCATACAAGGAGAATTTCAAGTACTATTAAAGCTAAAAAAATCAACTATGTACATAGCGTCAAAGACAAAAGCTCCAAAGACAGAACAGCCATTGTTAAACCGTCCAAATGATTATATTTTGTCAGCTATGTATAGAAAGTCTGTTTACATTTAATTTGGTGTATTACATGTCATTTCTTCATGTATGGCCTAGTACCACTACTCATTTCAAAAGTAGTTTTTGGAATTTGGTAGCATAAAATATACTAAACAGAATATATTACTTAAGTCAATGATTTTGAAAAATAAATGTTATTTTCATTAGAAGTTTTAGTTGCATAATTGTACATGATGACATTAAATAGGATTGATTGTACTTACGTAGTTGCGGTTGGCAGTGATGTCCATCAGATGGCATAGCATTGATGCATCTGCATGTGCCATCAATGATGTCATCACAAGGAGTGTATGCAACACAGCTGTTGTATGACCAGGTTAGCGGTTCTTCACATTTGCACTGGAATCCAGTACCATTCTGGTAACACACTGAGGATGAATTGAGAGCATTTGGGTACAAAGCAAACACTGCTGGTATGAATGTAATTGAAAGGCTATAATTAGGCCATCTGTCTTTTGACCCCTTAGAGTCACTTGCAGCCAGTCGTAATCCATCTCAGGTCACAAACATGCAACCAGCCCAGGTCTGAGTCCTTATATCTAAACCGGATCTTGCAGAAGCGCAGATCCTCCCCTTTCAATGTTAACCTTTTTTTTTTTTCGCACTGCTCCAAAATTTAGTGAAAGACTCCAAGTGAATGGTTTAATAAAAGTTCAGTTTTGAGCTAAAAATCATATATTTTCATCAGCCTTAATGGTAATTTTCACTAGTAACTGGTGAATGAGATATTGCTACAGGACGTCTTGATTTCTGTCCTGTGTTTCTGTATTTTGACTTATTCTGCTCTGCCGCCAAAACTCCACTTACTAGCTAAACCCTGCTAGAGGTAAGACGCATGTACCTTGATATTTTAATACATTTTCACGTAGACATTACCAATAAATAAGCATGCGTATTACTTGTAGCGACAAGCCATTTTGATGCACTTTTAAGTTTGATTTACATGTTATTTTTCAAAAAATTTCCAAGTACTTTTTAACCATGCAACATGTACAATACCAATATGAAAAAAAAACTTTTTGATCACATTTTAAATTTTATTTTGTGTGCCTTTGAAATGGTAGAACAACATAACAACAAATGGATGTACTGCGCCTTTAAGGGTGCGATCATAAATATGTATGATAAGTAAACAGGATGGCTCTGTAACTGATTTAACCACTGCACACAATTATCCTAACAGCTGATCTTTTTGAGTGTGGGGGGAAACCAATGCATCATGGGGAGACCATGCAAATCCCCAGACAAAGATCAGAAGCAGAATTCAAAATGTCACAAAAATGTAATTACCTGTAGTAATGTTAACTTCAGTGATGTTAACTGTGTCTTCAAGTTGGAAAAGAAAAATACTTGCATTCAGTGCTGATCTCATTTCTTTAGCATCATCTTGGCCTGAAGTCTTAAGTTCAATATCAAAAGAGACGGTCCAAAGCGTTGTTAGTTCTGTAAAGGAGGGGGTGGGAGAGGGGGGCTCCCTATCAGTCCATTCATATTCCAATCACTTATCCTGAGCAGAGCTATTTTTATATGTAATCTTAAAAATATTAATAAAAACATACCATCTCTTTTTTGCCTGACTTGGACTTGGGATGAGATTGCCTCCTTGTTGTCTATCTAAAATACAAAAATACCCATGGATAGGTACAAATCTAAAAGGCAAAACCTTTTGCTTGACACACTATAATACTTTTTACTTTAGGTAAAATATTATTGCAGAATATTTTTGACATTAGAAAAATATGGATGTGCCTTTTCTGATATTTCGGGAGCATTTGAAATGAACTAATAATTAAGAGTGTTACAATAAACCATTTCCAGGTCTGGCTCTTTTTCCAGGAGAGTGAAACTTGACCAGCTAACAAATATAAATGTAGTAGATGTCTAGCATTCCTTGGCACACCCATGTGAATTCTTCATTTGGTGCCAGTGGCGTAATATCAATAAGTTCTGTTAAGGATTAACCCTTTCTGGGAGACACTTTGCTCAGTGGATTGCCCTACTTCAGCATTGAAATGATCTCTCTGGTACTTTGACAGCTCAGCATTAAATAGCCTCTATTAATCTTAAACAATGAGTCTATTTTATTTGATTTATTGATGACAGATAAGGGTTAAAAGTAATTACAGATACGGGTTATTTTCATTGGCAAGCTACCTTTAAGATACTGTGTATAATATTTTCAGATACTACTTTATAAACATAAGAATTAGCAATATGTTCTAGTTACTGATTCATATAAATTGGATTAAATGAAAACAGTTTCAGTTCTCCAGTTATTGAACACATGGTAGCTCATTTACTGATTAAGAGGCATATACTGTAAAGACTGTGTTCCCACTGCTTTGTGAGATAAACCTTTGTTTTATCTTATTACATTTTCTAACTGCTTTATTCAAACTTTTGCTTATGAACTCTGCTGTTCCATTAACGAATCTGCTCTGAACTTGGATCTTTGGACTGGTTTATTGTTTTTTCATATCAACATTACCAAATCTGTTTTTCAAGATTAGTTGAATTTTGTTAATTGAAGCAGTTCAATCTGCAGCAATCAACCCTGACTACCTTAATATTCTTTCTGCATATAACTTTTAAAAGCCTCCCACACACATACATACACACACAAATTTATAAGAGCATATAAATTGGGAAATACACATAAAAAAACAAAATATGCAATTATATTGTTTCATAAAAGAAAGGCTTGGTAACATAGAGAATAAAATGACTTGCCTTGCCAAAGTACTCTGTGGTTTCAACAAATTCCCCTTCTTTAAAAATGGTGCATGTTACCATCAGGAGGATTATGAATAACAGTTTCTGACCTTCCATCCCTGTACCTATAAATAAAGAGGTTACAGACATATATCACTTTGTTCAGGGATCCATTAGGCATTCATTTGTAATTTGGAGGGAAATCATTAAATGTGTCCTGTTGTTCTCGGACAGGAGTTGAGAGGGCATATTGTTCTGTAAAATGCATAAAATGCAGGCTGTGTCAGACAAGCAAAGGGAATGTGAAAGGTTTAGTTCCCCAGGAACAACTATTTGAAAAGCCACATATTACTCATATTTTTAATGATTTAATGATTATCTTTCCATACAAGAGAAAAGTCACAGTGGAGTAACATAAGAACAAGAACATTTATGTCCCAACGTGCAGCCCGTTGAAAATACATGGAAAGGTCCCTTAAAACCCAACAGCTAAGCATAAATGGAAGATAAACAGTGAAAGATTGGAGGTCGACCAGTCATCGTGGAACATGAGCATAACCACTGCATGCACTACAAAAAATATTTTGACATTCTGCTACTTCCCTATTGTTCATACTTAAACTAGTTACATTGTATAAGTATAATTGCAGAATTCAAGTACAATCATTTATAGGCTTCCTACTTCTTACAACATTACTTATGTTATTATTCCTGAATCGAAAATCGCTCACTGTGCCATATCCAATCGAAAATGGAAATTTAACATTGTAATTTACAGAAAGGAATAGCTGCGTAATGAATATGCACTGTATTATATACATGTCAAGTAAAATACCTTGTATTGAATCTGCTACCTATCACTACATCTAATTCCTGTGCAAAAAATAGCCTTGAAATACATACTTTGTCATCATTAATACTTTCAAAATCACTGGTAAGTTAAGAACTATTTAGATGATAATAATATTCCTAAATATTTTCTTTGGATTTCCATACAGCCCAGAAACAGCAAAAACAATGTATTGTTGTCTTCTGACGCAAAAGTAACAATTGTGTCTGTAAACCTAAACGCTGCCCCTCGTGAGGCAGGCTTGCATAAACCTGTCTAGACCTATCTTTATGTGGTTTGTCTCATATTTTAAAAATCGTTTTCAGCACGTAGAGAAACCTGATAACCGTCCTTTCCACATTTGGTTAAAAAAAATGCACCATTACTCTTTTCATAAATGTTCCACTAGTCAACACCTTACTTCATATTTTTTTTCAATTTTTGTTCCTATGTTAATATAAAATGTAAGCATAAGTTTACTGACCTGCCTCTAGCAAATGCTTTAAATCTCCAGACTATCCAAA
Source organism: Hyperopisus bebe (assembly GCA_026777045.1). Taxonomy (NCBI): domain Eukaryota; kingdom Metazoa; phylum Chordata; class Actinopteri; order Osteoglossiformes; family Mormyridae; genus Hyperopisus; species Hyperopisus bebe. The sequence continues at coordinate 119,302 of JAODJW010000108.1, forward strand.
TACTATAGATAGAATACCAAAGTTCATTAAAATTCTATAACTGGGACATTAACATGTGTTTCTTCAATTGTTCCTGGCAAATATATGGACAGATTTGGATTTCATGGGAAATTTACAAGACGCTGAAGGCTTTGGCTCCCACTTGATCAATGGCTGAGGAGATCTTGAGAGGTTTATTCTATGCAGCAAATGCAATGAGCTGTTTGTGAGTAGCAGAAAAGACTCAAATTGCTCTAAATTCTACGCAAAGCTCCCATGCCTTGTTGTAAACTCAATACTGGTAACATACCACGTGAATTTGATTCTGTACCACCCAGCACCAGCAATTCCAACAGTGTGGGAAAATCTTTGATACCCAGCACCACTGCCAGTTACCTCACACTTTGCGTGGTCACAATTACCAAAATCTGCCTCCAAAATCAATAAAACTCCAAGCAGGCACACCTCTGTTTTAGTTCCTTGAATTTTGGTAAATGTGCCCATATTTCCCACCCTTTCATCTTCCTGCTGCTGGGAACATATCCCAGGGAACACGATACAAGGCTGTACACCATGGAATATCAGCTTTTTATCAGTAATTTACAAACTAATGTGTGCATTTATACTGCAGAAGGAAATACATGTGAAGGGAAAAATGCAAATTATACATATTCACAGACAAGTTGAAAATTCTGTTAATTACACCACTAATACTGCATTTGCATTCAACATTAATGCTATGGAAGGATTTTGCATCTAACTTTGCACGTTACAATACATTCATACATATTTTTACTTATTTTGCCTTTTCTAATAGTGTTTTTTTTAATTCTCTATTTTATTATCTTAATTTTTTCCCTTTTGTTTTATATATGTATATGCAAAGTAACAGGCTGTTTTACCACAATACAACAGTGCGTGTGACAAATAAAAATCCTGAATCTTGAAGTCTTAAATATGCAGTATTTATATATTATTTATTAAATAAAATGTATACCAATTTAAAATTCATAGATGTATTTACTTATTATTGTTAGCAGTAGCAGCAGTAGTAATAGTAGTGTAGTAGTGTAATAGTAGTAAATACTATTCGAAATGTCTAATTCTATAAATTCCCCAGTAACAGCATTATTAACATAAATGTTTCATTATTTCATTGACAACAAAATACATATACATTGCTCAGGCAATGGAGACATATGTAGTCATTACATTTACACAAGTCATGTTGCAAAGACGTAAATAAGCCCTTACCTGATGTGTGTTGCTGAACTGTTCACTTGCTAATTATATTTGCCACATGGTGATAGGAAAAAAAACACGGCAAGCACACCAGTCTAAAGGAACATCTTATGATGTGAGAGAAACATATTTGTCTAGAACTTCCTGAAAGATAGTAAGCAAGCGCCATGGTACCAACCAAACCAGTTTCCATTTTTAACCAATTTCCTTGTGTCTTAACAAATCTGGGCCACTCTGGAAGACATCTGATATATAACATTCTATAACACAAACACAGTTTATGTAAACTTTCATTTATTAAGAAAACAAATAAAATTGTGATATTAATCAAGTCCTGTAAGCAAGTTCACAGTTTACAGAGTTTACAGAGTCTACAGGCTTGGATACAAACCCTTTCATTGTAACCACAATTAGCAGGAAAGCAAATGTGATTAAAAGGATAAATCATGACTCGTCATAAAAATCCACGCAATACGTCTCTCCTTATTGTCTTAATTGGAATTTTGTGAATGTGTTTCAGCAAAACAGCCACATATTTGTAGTACATCAATATGTCCCTGTTTCTTTCATGGTCTGTGTAGATTGTGCTTTAGATTTCCATAGATTAACTGATTCAAATTAGTTTTTGATTATTAAGTGTTTTGATGGATTCATTGGGGCTTTATTCAGTAAATGAACACTTGTTTATTTTTCAGGGTATCCTTTCTGGTTATTCCAAAATCCAGAACATTCATTTACCTAACACTGTATTGCAACCCTACATTTATTTAGCAAAATGAGCATAACTGTTTAGCCTTAATGTAAAATATGAGATCTTCCACTAGGGCAGATTCCATAAATTAAATGAGCTGGCCTAAATGGCTAAAATCAGCCATCAAGAAAAATAGTAAAATAATGTAGGAATCAGAAGATGCATATGGTGATTCATTAATTCCCAAGACCATAAGAAGTAAAGTCTCTTTTGATTTCGCCAGCAATTTTTATTGTGGGCAGCCCCCACTTGGGTAATAAATAGCGTTGCTTTGATAAATACCGTCAAAATACTATATACTGCATTATAATAGCTGACTTTTTTGTTATTACTGTTGGAGTTTCTTCTGTGGGTAGCTAAATAAATGTCTGTAGTTGTGATAGCAAGGACGAGCCTTTTCAGAGTGCTTCTTCCAGATGCTGCAGAACAACCTGACCGACTTTCGCTCCAAGAGTGGGACGAAGACCCCGCCCATGAACGTTTCAAAATGGCATGTGACAGGATGATGACTGAAAGAGCGATTTCTCTTGTGACGAAATGCCACTTTCACGAAGCACAAGCAACAGACCCAGCAAAGAGAAAACTGAAGCCACCTCTAAATATTAAAGCAGACTTTAAATTGTGTACATTCATTTGCTAACTAAAATATAATTTTTTCATAATAATATTATTTATTAATGAAATCAATAATTATTTGTTTCTATGACATATTTTTGTTCCTATTGGAGTTTTCAAGGTTTTCCTATCTTTCTTGTAAGTCTCTTCATGAGTTGCCTGTAGGAAAAGTAAAAAAAAATTACATTAACATTGTTAAAGTTAATTGGTTAGGTGTATATAACTGGAACATTTAAAGGACAGCTATTGAAATAATCTTCACAACTTTGAAATGCTATGTGAAAAGTAAGAAAGATTTCAAATATAAAAACATATATGGCAAGAAATTAATAAAAACAGCTGACGTTTACCTTGTCAGTTGTTATTATGAACATTTTGTTGAAATCACTCCGCTGGTTCAACAGGTACTTCAGTTTTAATAAGGCTTGTTATATCTTTAAAATGAAGCACATTCAGGATATTAATACAGACTTTTGTGCCAAAAAGGTCTTTGAGGGTTTGTGAGGCTAGTCCAGGTTCCGTTTACCTTCAAAGTCAATGAAAATAACGAGGTTGTCATTCTTTGTGTAGCTCCGCCGGCGCAGGTCATAGTGACGAATGAAGGACTGCCAGCCCCAAGAACTTCCTCGATAACAGTCACATGACGTGTCATATGTGCCCGTCTTGGAAGGATGGTCCCAAAACAGCTTGCCCTCTGAAACTTAAACAGTAATGCATGCAAAAATTAATACCATTTTCGCAGCTATGTCAAATGGTGTGGCGGTGGTGATACATGATATTAAGTCCCTGTTCTAGGTAAATTGTTGGAAGATGCATTGATTGCTGGATTGTATTGTTGCTTATATGGTTCGTGACTAGAAAATGTTAGATTGTCGTCACTTACTCTGCCTCATATCCGTGGTTAAACTGCGAGCGGATGACATTCTGAGTTTGATGTCAGGGTCCTGGTCCATCACTGTGATGGTGGCCTGCCTGTTCAGCACCGGCCACTGGAGGGCGCCATCATTTACACCACTAGCCAGGTGAAAGAAGAGGCCAGTGAAGTCTCCTGTGTAATCTTGATGGTTGGACCTTGGTTGCATTGTGATCCCATAGCCATAGCCCTCAGGGCTATAGAAGCGTGGACTCTTTAAAAATGTATTGCTGTCTGAGGTCTCCAAGAGCTTAGTAATGTTTGGAATCTGCCAGACCCCACTGGGGCAGCGTGTTTCGGTCAGGCTGATGTCATCGATGGAAATCCCACCACGCGATTGACCTGGATCGCCCCGGACTCCTTGGAAGGCATAGCGGAATTTCACGCCAACCTCTAGGGGCACATGTGCAATCTTCCAGTCTTGGGCATCAACTCCTGATGGGCATAATGTGAATTATATATAATTATATATACATATATATTAACTCTCATAACTTTTCAGGTTTTGCTCCATAACTCAAACATATGGTGCCCCTAATCTACCCTTCAGTGGGCTGGAGTCCTGGGTGCTAGCTGTCATATGGGCTTCTCACATATATACAGAAGACATATACGTATAAATCACTAATAGTTCTTTTTCTAAATCCATGAAACATTGACTGTTTATTTGTATTTCATTAGTTTATCAGTATTTCCTTAATCATTCATCATAATTTCAAATGCATTTCTATATACAAGCACGCCAAAACCATCTCACGAAGTGCATTAGTAATTTTCAATGGCATACCAAAAAATGTATGTATTTTCCTCAGCTTTCGAACCGTCCCCGTGCCATCATCCATTTTCACCCAGACCACAAGCCTGTCCTTAGTACTCCCAGTCATCTTGTAGAAGAATTGCAGACACTGCAGGTTTCTCTTTGGGTACAGAGTCCGAGACTCGAGAAGGGCGGACTCCTCGGCCGCTCCCAGGCTAGTGTTAAAATACATGAAATAGCCCGCATCTGAAATTAAACACAACTGGATGTTGGTGCCAAAAACAAATGACAGCCTGCTATTCGGTAATTTCACAGGTGTGCAAACGGTATATGCATTAGACTGGCCATTGCTGTAAACATCTTGTAAGAGTATGAAGCAATTAGCTTGATCTGAAGGTTGCAACTGCTAATTAGAACACAAGAGACATGTGAAATCAGAAGAAGCCATTCAGGTCACCTTCGTAATATAAACATTTTGCAGTGGATGTTCAGTGAAATTCTGCATTCTATATTATTAGTCTTTTCAAAATGACTTACACCCCATTTAGTGTAAATAAATATTTCTTTTGTTCTGAATTGATTGGACCAGTCTTCCACAAGCAAGATACAGAACTATTATACTGTGTCATAAGAGCCAATGGTGTGTCAAATGATGTAATGCAAAGGTTCAACATGTTCAACCAATAGAGCAGTAGCAGAAAAGGACATACCTTTGCAGCGTGCATTCAGGGTGTGGTCCTCTTTCCCCACAGAACCCAAGGTGTGGACCCAGCCCCCATTGTCATTCTGCAGTTGGATCATCCCACAGATGCTGATGTACTCAAAAGCACACTGGTCAAGCAGTGTAAGAGAAGATGCTAAAACAAGAGAGGTGGGAGATACACGATTTTGGAGGGAGTCACGGTGACTAGAAGCTACTGCTAAGAAGTCTAGCAGAACACAGAGCAACAGCAAACGTATCACACAAATCAGTATTTTATTAACAGAGATAGCAAATGTTTCTTCTTCCCGTGAACATCTCATGATTAAGTTCTCACGTCACTTACAGCAGTTATACATTCGGTTCAGCCTCAGGACATCGAGGGCGCTGAAATCCAGGTACTGGCCAATGATGTTGTTAAACTCGGGGATCTTGGTTGTAATAGTTGGGACGCTTGCGTTCTTGTTAAAGGAATATGGACGGTAGTGCATGATGGACTCGTAGTCATAAGCGGTGTTCTGGTCAGTGACGAAGCTGTCGTCGTATTTATTAAAATTGTGTCCCATGCCTGACAAGTGTAACAAAAGTTAAAATGATCACTGTTAGCACTATTTTCATGAAGATTTCTACACATTACACAATACTATAAAAGAGAAAAGCAATATTTGGAAAATGGAATGTAATACATACATAGTGTCTGTGAGAAATGAACAATGAATAATTTGAATGGAAACATTCAAGAAAATATTGTCAGAGTGTTATTCATTTTGACCATCCACAGAAGGCTATATTATTCCCTGAAGAATTTACTTATAGATTCAACTAATCTGCAATTAAGCTGGAACTCAGCTACCAAGGCAGAAGGACACCAGTACAAGAGAACCAGGACATGAGCATCACCTGGAAGCACCTCATCCAGCCAAATGTCCACATAGTCATCACGGTCACTGCGGGACTGTTCGTGGTAGAAGCCCACCGCATGCAGCAGCTCGTGCTCAATCACGGCCTTGTGGTCACATCCCTCTCCCAAGGACAGTGTCTGGCCAGTCTGCTGATCTCCCACCATAGACCAGCACCTGATGGCCAAGGCACAACAAGCAAACGTAAGCCAATCAAAAACAAATAGCCAGTCCAAAACCTTTTTGGTTAATTGTTGGAACTCGTTTAACAAAAGAGCAACTGTTATGTACTGAAAACATATTACAATACTGTGCTTTGTAATCTGAAGCAAAATTGTAAAAGAAGATGCTGAAGATGTTTTAAGAGCTCCAGCTTTCAACAATTCATTAGAAACATTAGAACACATTCATATAAAAATGCCATATAATACTGCACAAACTGTTTATGTTCCATACCCATCTAATTTTTCAAATCTGATGTATGTCCTCTCTCCTTCATATGGCTTGAAATCAACACAAGACTTAAGACGGTACATTTCAAAAGCCTGAAAAATGGCCCCCTTGGCATTAAGATCTGAAATTTTAAACAAAAGTTATTTGAGTATGATTTTGGAATAATTTGGGGAGGTTTGGAAAACTTGCCCAAAAACCATTACACAAATACTTCAGTCATTAAGTCCCTCAGCAAAAACTTTGAAAGCTGAAATGTTTCTTACAAACGTGTCTCTTTGTTATTGCGGGAAAATGTAACATCATATACCTACCAAGGCTATCAGCCAGAATATAAGGTATGGGAAACTTCCATCTGAACGTAGTGTTAATGAGCGCATTCCTTCCAGGCTTGAAGAAATTAAATTCAAGCAATTACATATGGATTTGAAATTTCAAAACAGTTTTACAAATAACTGATTGCCAAGAACAATTGATTAGACTGCACAATACACAAAGTAATCAATAAAACAATTTTACTTACAGGGATGGCAATGTCACCTTCAATTAGGGGGGTTTTTGCTCCTAGATTAGAAATAAAAATGAGCTTTAATTTCTTATATTTGTTTATATTCTTGAACGACCACACTTGCAATTGAATAGAGAGAAAATATGCCAGGGACAGTCCAATCCATCCTACTATCAGTCTCTCTGCGCGTTGTAAACGCTCTTAAAGCACAGCGACCTTTTTGAGGATATCAAGCTCTTATACTGTAATTTCAAAGCATTGAATTACCTCTAATGTGCAATAAGTGTGATACCAAAACATCAGTATTACTTACCCAAGTTAAGGTACGGATTTTCCAATCTATCGCTGTGTTCGTCTGTATACACATCTGAACAGAAATATGAATTACAACACAGTGTTTTCTTATAATTTCACAAGATTTTTATAATTCGCTTTTTTAGTATCTTTTTTTTATATGCATGTACATTATATGTTGAAACATACCAGTGCTTTGGGATAGCAAAGGAATCTGCAGGGGGAAACATGAAGAGATATATAGTTGTATAATAATATAATTGTATTTATATAGTTACACATTAGTTCAACTTTGCACCTAAACTATAATAAAGAATACAACTTGAACAACTTTCACACTCACAGTATACGCACTGGAGAATAAAACCAGTCCACTGCTGAGAAGAAACCAAAACGAACTCATGCTGAAAATGACTAACGTTGAATGTCTTACTTATGTTTAAATAACTAGCCAAAGGGAACTTCAGCCTTTGACCGAAAGAAAAACATAATTAACTACAATAGTGATTGCAATCTCAGTTATAACTCCTATGATCTCACAACGATCTCAAAGGTTATGACGAGAAAGCCTGTACTTCGACAATACGGTAACAATTTATAGTGTTATATGACCAAAATCACAACTCATAGCAAGATAACAATTTAGTTTCAGATCTTAGGCGGTAAGTAAATTTGAAATACGATGTGGAATTATTATTGTGCATCTTATTTACACAAATTGCTATTTATTATATGGTATGATTTCGGAATTAGTTGCTGCCCAAGGAACTATTAAATTCCCCTCGTAATTTTAAGCTTCTACGTAATGGACGGGTTGCTCCACAAGAGGGCGGAATCATCCAAAGCATTCAAAACGAGCAGCAGCCCACGATTTCCAAAGCCAATGTAATTGTTCTTTGTATTTTGTATTTTATACTTAATTAAATTAGGAATTGATTAAACTATTTGAGAAACGGACTCGTACACAGTAATTTCAATTAAACTTCGGATATACTAATAAATAAACATTTAAGTATATTTACTTCTGCGATTCATAGTAGTTTTTATCTTTCCTCATTTACCTTTTGTCAAGTGCTAACTTAGTCACCCGGCAGCAGCTTGACGAATTCGGATAAGGGCAGAATAACTGCTTTTGTGATTCCTAAACAACACGCAAATAAGTGTCACTTATGCCCCGCCCACTGCCTGTGAATGAGACATCTTGATTGGCTCGCGATTCTCGAAACGTACCAGCATTTGTCCAATAGTGGCACCGCTAAGTGGCCGATGGGACGGCTCACGGAATTGGTGTAGTGTGACTTAGATTTACACTTACATTTTTATTTGTCTGATTAATTTGCGTTGCTCACTCCATGGCCGCAACTGTATTAGTGAAGTATAAACGTATTTTATCATGTAAGTCGGCGGGCGGTTCTCATCGCACACTTCACTTGGTCAACATGGCGATGTTGCGCAGCCAACATTAAAACTTAAAAGCTTCGCATGTTTCCAAAGCTGTTAACGTGCTGAACTTTTCATGTCAAATTAAGTGGTGCCTGTCCCGGGTTCTAGAAACAATACAATGGCCTGATGCACTTCCGGGAGCTAAAAGCGAGACTGGTCGCATACCGCACACCTAATCATCTACCTGCCATTATGGCGAAATGCATCCCTAGGGCTGCTGTCCTTCAGCCTGAAGTGCTGGGGGAGACACCACATCTTAAAATGCATGAAACTGAAAATTAGGTTGCAGAGGAAGACTGCGATGTCAGCGCGCTTTAACAGCGATCTGCTGTTAACCACTAGTTGTTATCTAGTGTTGCGCTCCTACGACATCGGCGCTGGATCTAGTGTCTAGGGAACGGGCTAGATAATAGGAAAAAGCGACGCCCCCGCTTAGCTGGCTGTTCCAATCCAGTCGCCTACACACCTTCCCGTGCTTTCAAGCCAACCGCCAATGTCTGGCTGCCTGAACTGTCAAGTTCCCACAGGAAACCGCGCCGCGTGAAAGCAGGCGCATCTGAAAAAGGAAGCCGAAAACACGCACAGGCCGCTCCCGGCAGATTATCACAAGCTAGCCTGTTGCTGCGAAGCTGTCTGGATGGCTAGCGAGCGATCGGTTCAGCCCCGCGTAAGCCGATCGACCCGCCGAACTTGACGGTACGCCGACCGGTGCGACTCTAACACCCGCCGCGGTGTGTACTGTACACCTGGATATATTTCCGGGTGCTTTTCTTCGGTCGTTTAATATAAACCAGACAAGTCTAACACGGGCACGAAATACCTATCCGTTACCACATCGACAACCTAGTTAAGTGATTTATAAACCTGATCGCTGTTATTGTTCTCGCCACATATTAATGCATTTTAATTTCAGAATTGATGACTCTCACGATGACTCTCACGATGCCAGGCTCGCATGCCAGAAATCTTACGGCAAATCCATAATTTTCCATTACAAACCTAAAGCTACATCAAAAGCGTACGTGTAGTTTGCAAACCCTACAGACTATTTACAAGTTAATAAAACTCTTACATGTAAATGCGTGTGCATGTGTGTGCAGAATAGTCTCGGGTTAAATATCTCTCCAGTCAGCAAGTTGTCAACCCTGTCATTTATAAGTATTCCTGTTCTGTATTTGTTAGGGTTTCACCACTTCGCACCAGTTTCTACGTTTTTGTGGTATCCCAAGACATATTATTATTATTATTATTATTATTAATAATAATAATAATAATAATAATTCACTTTTGCATCCTTTTAAGTGTAAACGTACCAGAACGTCGTAACAGTTGCTGTCAATAATGACCTTCAGACGAATCCTTAATAAGTCCTGAGCACGACTGCTGAAAGCAGGCGGTTACATTCAGGACCCCGCAGTACTGTGGGATTTAGTCTGTTAGACATGTTATCATTTTTATGTTCTTATGTGCCCACATATTGTACTGTAACTGCAATGAAATCGCTTTTTTTCCCCCAGGGCATGGCGTCCTGCAGGAGTTTAGGATTAAACAAGATTATTTTTCAAAGCTGCATTTTAAGTTTGATCTTAGTATTTAGAAAGTCTCTTTTGTAGATTCCCTGTGGCCTTTCTGTTTGGAATCAAGGAGCTGGTTACCACGACTAACCATGGGAAATTATCACGGCAGCAGCCTGGGGATTCCCGCTGGAAAAGGGCCCAATCAGGTTGGGTGTGCTGACCTCATGGTGGACCACACAGTACAGGTAAATGGATACATGGTTCTTAAAGGAAAGAAAACACATGCCTTTGGTATTTATTTATTTTTTTTGTTAAATATGTTATCCTTTCAAAGCTTGTTAAATACCTACACTGACAAGGATGCTTCTCCATCTGAACCAGTACAATACAGTTGTGTGTACCCCCCCCCCCCCCCCCCCCCCCCCCCCCCACCCAC
>JAODJW010000108.1:129905-146098 GCA_026777045.1 Hyperopisus bebe
CCCTTCACGGACAACTTACTCTACAAAGAGCAAGTTGAGGGAGGCGTAAAAACAATTTCCCCACACGTGGGATCAATGAAGTACCAATTATTATTATTATTATTATTATATAAAAAAAAACTTAAATATATACATCTCATTTTGTAATAATTTCCACTTATCTGTCTTTTCATTTGCCTTTGTAATAAATTTTTGAAAATGTAAAGAGACTTTATGGACACCCTGTATAATTCTGTACTATTATATTAATATATTATGAGTGTTTCTTGCCCTCAGGGCTGCTGGACCCCATTTTGAATGCAGAAACGCTTTGGTTCAGTCCTAACATTGTTCAGGCACATGCAGAGGACTGAGTCATTTGCAATAACCAACAATCTTGCAAAATTTCCAATGGGGACATTATGCCCCCCCCCCCGAACTGGCAAATTTAATGACCTGGGGAAGCAGTGGACCTTGGCTTTGTGTTGCTGATGGAATTTGGTCCACAGGGAAAAACGGCTGGGTTCCCCTGGTTTAAATGATCAGTGTCATTGATGGGAAAAGTTTGTGAATTTCTAGACTTAAACCTGGATGTTTTCCGGTATAACTGATGAGACAAAAGTTATTGAAAATTCTGGGCGAATGTCAATATACGTACGTGACCGTACCTGTGTTCTCGTGTTCCTGCTTTACGTCATCTTCCATTACCGAAGACCAGTTCCAATACTAAGAACACAAGTACAGAGGACGGTAAAAATCCCCGGATGTCGTTCTTGCTCCGCCCCAAATATCAAGGATACATCGGCTGCATCCTCACCAAAGGAGACCGATCCCATGACTCATTTTGCCCCAAGTTTGCTCTTGGAAGACAAGTTAGCAAGACCGGTCTTGCCAAGATCATTAGTATGATCTTTGTGTTCTTGGTATTGAGATTCGCTCCTTAACTCGCCTATGAAGCATAGTCATTATGGACTCTTTGCTCTCCTAGGGCTGGGTGGCTTGCAGTCATTGAGAGACCAGTGAATTCTAAGCTTTATCTAAGTAACCTACAGCAGAATGTCGGGGGTGTTTTGCCCGTGATCGAAAACGCAATAGAAGTTGTGTCATGTGGCAAAACCATGACCAAAAACACAAAATCAGAGTGAAGAAATTCTGTTAGAGAAGAAATTCTGTATTTAGGAAATGCCAAATCAGAGACCTGACCTAATTCCCAAAAGTTACAGAAATCATTTAGTTGAGGTTATCAATAAAGGAAGTTCCACTAGTTGCTAAATATGACGGTTGACATACTTTTTCCCATGAATGATCTTGCTTGTTTAAACCATGTGTTCAGTGAAGTTAAGTTAAATGTGTGAACAGAGCAGCCACTGCGAGTTTTAGAACTTGCCCTTGTACCTGTATCACAAAGCAGGATTTCATGCTTAGCTGGATAACTTATCAGATTTAAGATGGGGTAAATGTAAGTGAATGAATATAAAGTCCATTTAAACTGGGGTACCTTAAATCCGACAAGTTATCCGGTTAGGCAAAAAAATCCAGTTTCTTGATACAGTCCCCTGGAATTAGCAGTTTTTGATTATAATTAAAAGCCTCCTTGTAACTTCCTGTCTTTATTTTCCACTGAAGAGTGTTTAATACCATGCGTTAGCTTCATAGCAGCAGAAGGTAATTCTGCATAATTTACCAATAAAAAAATAAATGCCTTTACTCCCAATGATCAGGGAACGTTTCTTCGCCTGTATTACCCGTGTAAACCATCATCGGACTATGAACAGCCCGTCTGGATACCAGCCACAGAATATTTCAGTGGTCTTTCTGACTTCATGAAGATGAACAGGACCATGGGCACAAGGATTATCAGTTATCTGTTTGGTAATATATGCTTACTGTTTTAAAATATATGTTTTGTTCACAAAACCACATCCCTTCGGCACTACGCTTCATACATTTCACATTTCATGTCAACAATTGTGGCTATGTAACAGTAAGAAACCCCATTAAATTTCAGCATCTAGTCTTAAGAAACTCAATTTTTATCTATACCTTAGGCTGGGCAGAATTAGCTATATAGTATATTTTGAAATCTTTGCAAAAAAATTTGCCAAGCTATGGGGGGGGGGGGTTACAATATTTCTGCCAAAATACAGTGTACCACGGTATAATGTCTGGTAGGCATGACGGTATGGAAAAATGTATTCTGGCCAGGCTTATATGCCTTTGTATACATATTAATTATACGTTATTCATGAAGGTCCAGTGTAAGGCCTTTATTTAAAATATGACCTTCTGTTCTTGTAAGATTGCTCTTGCACTTTTAGGATGCTATAAAATTCCTGCCCTTTGGGAAGCACCACTGAAGTCTGACGGAAAGTATCCTCTAGTTATCTTCTCTCATGGGCTCGGAGCTTTCCGGTATGTATAAATTATTAAACTGGCATATTACGAACATGTATGTTGGCTGTCTAAATTGCATTTTGTTGGTCTTCTATGGAATCACATACCATGCAGTTGTTTTTCCTTTTTCAGGACATTATACTCGAGCATATGTATTGAGATTGCATCGCAGGGCTTCATAGTCGCAGCTGTGGAGCACAGGTATGGCAGAGTTAACCCTACTTTTGTTGGGGGGGGGGGCATTGAAATGTGCAATATAAGGCTAATGGTCGAGAAGGAAGTACAGGCGATGTCGCCATGCAGCGATGCCATACAAAAGCATGGCCGTTTCTCTCAGTAAGTGTGTGAGGGGTGTAATAAACAATGGTAGGACCCAGGTCATCACATTTCTGTTTGTATGGGCCAGAGAGACTACATGGGCAGCATAAAGGGAAAATGTCAGTCGTCACAGGCAGCGACTTACCCTCAATGTAAAAGTGCTCAGCCTTTGGCCATAATGCTTGTTTCAGCTCGTTCATTGGAATGAATGAGTCACAAGCGCGTCTTTTGTTCCGAACTGCAAGACAATGCATATGGTTATCAACTAGACCTTATGTGGAAGCCAGTGTAGACCAAGGAAGTTTTCAGTGGAAAATTTTCTACAAAAACAATTACACATTTGTGTTTTGTAATGAAAATGTCGTCTTTTTTTTTCTTTGTTTTCTTTTTTTTAAGACACTGATAACTGTGTTACTTGTAGAAACAACAGCAACTTATTTTTTTGTTTCTTTTTTAGGGATGAATCTGCTTCTGCTACATATTATTTCAATAAAAAGTCTGAGACTGAGCAACAGGATGACCAGGCCTCTGACAACTTGGAGCAGGTCTGGATTTACTACAGATCTTTAAAACCAAGGGAAAATGAATTTCCTCTTCGGAACAAACAGGTAATGCTTTCTGCTAAAACTCACACTGCTGGCTTTGTGAAATATGCTCTCCGATTTGCTGATTTGAAGTGGAAACCATGTTTCCTGATCTGACCAATAAAACTACCAACAGTGTGGTTTGTTTTTGTGGTTTTCTTCTTCTGTAGGTACAGCAGAGAGCAGACGAATGTGTGAGAGCCTTGAAACTTATTGCTGAAATGAACTCAGGACGTACTGTTAACAACGCCTTGCAGTCACATTTTGACTGGTCAACATTAAAGGTATTAACCGTTATAACAATCTTTTCATTTAAAAACGTGTGTTCGAATAGTGTCCTTACTGGAGTATTTTATGGTTGGTAGAATCAATGTATAGGTTGGATATTTAAACGACAGACACTTTTGTCTGCCTTCAGTAAATGTGTTTGGAAATAAGAATTAACCCTATACTCTTGATACAACTGGTACAGGTTTCGTTTTTTGAAGAAAGGAGGAAGAGAATATGTACAGTGGCAGATTTTTATCTAAATAGGCTAAACTTCCCCTTTTGCACTTTGGGAGATAAGCAAGATGTTGGGTTTGTACTTCTCAGTCTTTGGTGGCCCTGTCACACGTTCTGTACATCATGAGATGACTGTGCTCTTTCACAGAACTCTGTCGATCTGTGTAAAACAGCCATAATGGGCCATTCGTTCGGGGGCGCCACGGTGATTGAAACCCTCAGCAAGGAGCCCACTTTCAAGTACGTTCTGCATAACTGATTTGCAATTAATGCACTTTTTTGTGCTTTCGAAAACCTTTCTTTCCCCTCAACATTTTAAAGAAATTGGAACCTGTGTATTAAGGTGGGAATCCAACTTTCATTCCCACTATATCACTCTGCCTTTCTCTGATCAGGAGGTCGGTCATGTGTGTTAGATAGCTGGGTCTTCCCTCTCTTCACACTCTGATACTGCTTAAATTCAACTTGTCACTTGGAAGAAGTGCATTGTGAGTCAGGATGTAGCAGTGTACCATTACACAACCAGTGTTGTGTGTTTAACCCCAACTCAGTGTGCTTCTTTTGTTAATAGGCCTTTTCCCGTGCAAAGACACTTGCATCTTTCTCTCTGTTTGTGCTCCGTGTCTTTCTTGCATCCCGTCTTGGATGCTATGCACCTTTGGATAGTGGACAAGTGGTTCTAGAACTGAATGAGAAAAGTACAAGTAAATATAAATGAACTGTAGCTGACAACTCGCCTTTGTATGTTTACCCTTCCACAGATGTGGCATTGCTTTGGATAGTTGGATGGTCCCCTTAGATGAAGAAATGTTCCCTAGGGTCAAACAACCGATTCTGTTCATCAACTCTGAGAAGTTCCAGTGGGCAGGGAACATCATTCGCATGAAGAAACTGGACTCTACCACTGTGCAAAGAAAAATGATCACTATCAGGTGTGGTCCGTAAACCATGTTCATGTGCCAAGCACACAAATGAGATGCTTGCTTTTAGATATTCAGATAGCAAATAGTGAAAAAGAACATGAAAAACATTGAATGACTAGTTTATCGTCATGTTGGTGTAGCATTTTCTATTAAATCCCTTGTAATCGTCAGGCAGTTAGCAAGCTAGATATTTGGGGTGGTGTGTATCTCAGCAGGATTGGGATCTCTGCCCATATCTGGAAGGCTGTGGGTTCCAATCCCATGACCGGTACAGTACCCAAATCACTGTTGGGCCCTTAAGTAAGAGTAGGAATGCTGACTAGCCCTAATCTGTGATCCTCACTTTGGACAAAAAAAAACATCTGATAAATAAATAAAGCTTGTAAGTGTATGTTTTGCATTAACTATTTTGCTCTTGAAGGGGATCTGTTCATCAGAGCTTCCCAGATTTCACCTTTCTTGCCGGCAACTTAATCGGAAAGATGGTGCACTTGAAAGGCGAGATTGACCCCCACGTAGCACTTGATCTGTCTAATAAGGCGTCCTTGGCATTCCTTCAGAGACACTTGTGTGAGTACTCATGTTGTCATTTTTCTCATTGTTTACATTTCCTAACCTGAGAACAATTGTCTTTCTTACCCGTAATTAGCAACTTTTACGAATGGTAAAATGTGCAAAATGTAGTAGTTCTAGCTTTTGAGTGCGAGTAGTTTTAGAGTTTGAAAATAGAAATTCTAAGTTCATTTGCATTCTTGCTTTTTGCAGCACTGGAAAAAGACTTCAATCAGTGGGACCCTCTAATTGATGGAAAGGATGAAAATCTTATTCCAGGCACCAACCTCATCATTCCTCCATCTTCACTGTAAAGAGGAACCTGACTTCCTCCATCATCACTGTGAAGGGGAACCTGACGTGGCAGAGATGAGCCACAACACTGTCACGCAGTTTCAGTGTGTCAGTCTTGAACTATATTGCCATATTTCCATGTTGTTCAGAACTCAGCAAATTGCAATGCTTGAGAACATTGCAAGTATGTAGTCATACTTTTTATAATACTCGAGTGACTATATATATATATATATATATATATATATTGGGTGGCACTGAATAACGGCCAAGTAAATGACACATGACTTTCATGCTCTCAGCACCAGCACTTACACAATGTCCCCTTCTGTGAGGGTGAAGAAAAAAAAAAAAAAAAAAAAAGTCTTGCACAGAAAATTTAAGCAACGATCGCATGAAGTGATCAATGATTTCATGCAACTTTTTTAAAAGTGTTTTCTGTCAGATAAGCATATCTACTTGGATAAAGTTAAGTATTCACACTACATTTCTTTGATTATGAAATGTCAAAGGCATTAATACTTTTCCCCTACTTTGCTTATAGGCAAAGGGCCTATATTATGAAACAACTGAGGTATGAGTAATACAATCATGAATTAAAATTGACTTATTACCATATATAATGTATTCTGTAATATTGATTCAACATGCTGAAATTAGGGATTAAAATTATGGCAAATTACCCTTCAAATGAAATGTTTTTCCATTTTAGTTATTCTCTTTGTAGAAGATCCTGCCATACAGTATAGCACTTTCCCACAGAAAGGCATACAGTGCACACCAAGTAATGTGACATTGCTAGGTATACAGCTGGCCAAAAGTTCATAAGTTTATCATCATGAAAAGTACAGTTGTATGTGTGAAAAACAGGTTGAAAGCTGGGGACAGTCTGTAATTGCAGTATTGTACATGCAACATCACACTGGTGGTAAGCAAGGAGGAAGGAAGGGACATACGGCATTTGAAACCATCTGCAACCTTCAGACAAACTAAAGGAAACACTTCTGGCCCATTGAGCACCACACAGTAAGGATTACTCCTTGTTCATATGGAGCACAAGCTGAAACAGACTGATGTTGAACAATTCACAGCCCTTGGGGAAACATACAACTACCACCCACAATATCCCCCATCCCAGCATGGGCTGTTCTCTACACTCGCTAGTTTGTGAACGTTCAAGGACAGTTCAAATGAAAGTGAAAATCCTAAGTTCTCCAGCAGCCTTCTGTACGGCACCACACTTTAACGAAGCTACTGGCTTCTTGTGCTTTTGCTGTTCCAACTAATTTGTGCAACGTAAGTCAAACTACATCTAAAACAACCCATGAAGACTGCAGGAGGACAGAAAATACTCTGGAAAGGCTACAAAAAAAAAAAAACTTCATTCAATGAAACAGTTTTATTTATTTTTTTCCCCCAAAGCAAGAAAGTACAGCAAACAAAAGTTTTTTTGTAGATAGCTGGACGCTATATAAACTTAAAAAGCAACAAGGTGAATAATTTCCCACCAATCAGCAAGGGTTTAAAGATCCTTATACTCAAAAACAGCGTGTAAAGTCCTTTGGTCCTTAAGTTACTTTTTCCTTTCACCACCCATTCTGTTCTCCTTCACAGACACGTCATCATCGGTCAGCTTTTCGATCTTTAGTGTTAGATGCATCACCTTGGACAGCTGTTCACCTGAGGGGGTGGGGGTACGTTATTTACTATACCATTTCCAGTGTACCATTTTACCAATTTCTTTCCCCCTCACCATGCTCTTCTCTGACCAACTGGCTTCACATCCCTTAAGTTATTGCTATCATTGACATTATTAGGTAAACTGCTGGTGTTACTCAAATTTGAACTAAAATTCCACACTGTTGAACAACAGGACTTCTTGCCAGAGTATTTGCTTTACAGTATTTATCAGTCTCAAGGCATCTATTAAACAGCTAACTGATTTGTGTTTCTGAGCTTCATTGCACTAAAAATTAATTTTAATTTAACCGCATTGGGGTACAACTGAAATGACATGAAAGACATTTACCATTTTATAAGATCTGTTCTTTTAAATAAGATTGCATTACAAAAAAAATATCTTTGAGCATGACCAACAGACCAACCAAAAGACTTACCAAATGTCTCGTCCCCTGACCCATAAGCAACAGGCTTTGTTCCAGCCTGCAAGAAACAGTTGTGCAATTTTCTTGAATTTGCATGGCACAGAAAATAAGATATTCAGACAAAAATGGTTAATAAGGAGCATAACACAAATTACCATTGATTTGACATCCAAAGCGTTCTCATCCCTGTCATTTTCGATTTGTTCTTCCAGTCCTGTACACATAGCAAGGTCATGCACCTCTATAGACATGCACCAGGCACTATCCTACATGCCGTCAATGGGAACCAGCATTTTAGCATTAAGTAAAAACATATACCTGTTTCTTCACTTTCAGCAAATAAAGCCACTTTAATGGAATCATACGTCACCTGCAAATCAGACTATTAAAGCATCGTCTTTACAGACAATTGGAAAAACCAAAAAGAAAAACAAGTGAAAAATAATCACTTCTTCCTTGGAAGTGGCTGCTGTCGACAGATCATTGGCAGAGCCCATAGTTCCTTCCCCTTCACAGGGTTCTTTGGGGGGGGGGGGCACAGAGGGGGGGAGAGAATAAAAATTAAATGATCAATGTTGGTCAAAGGAGCTCCTCCAACCTGGTAAAAAGGCCTTGTCCTTTAGTCGCATTAAATGGGGGGGGGGGGCTATTTCAGTCCAAATACTCCCAAAGAAAGCAGATGAGGTACACCTCAGGAGCACAAAAATGGCAGTATACCTTATTAAAATACAGTGCAACATGATCCACAAATATACTGTTCTCACCCAACAGATCCAGCTTATACATTGATGTATTCAGCTTGTAATTCAAATTGAGTAATTTGTGCCCTTTTACACACCAGTTGCCAACATCACTTGTCCAGAAAGCTCAAGTGATTCAAAACATACTAAAGAATTTCATTTTGTAATTATTACTGGAGGTTATAATCTTTCTAGTACCTTCTGAGATCTGCCAAAAGATATGACAATACAGTTTCAGGCATTCCTATGTTGACATTCACACTCCAGATTTTTCAGTAGCTGCCCTATCAAATCAGCAGAAGCATAACCCTCAGGCTGAAACATTTTCACGTATTTAAAACAATCTACTGATGAAGTGAAACACATGCTGCTGTATCATTGTAGTGGCAAGGCATGCGTTGAGGATGTCCAACAATCGTCCGGACACAGAACGCGGGACATAGTTTCAGTCTCTCTAAAAAGGTTAGTGGAAATGAATGCATGCCTACCTTGCTGGAGTCCATTAGAGTCAAGGACACTTGATTCCTGGGGTATTTCAGAGATATATATAAAAAACACTTTAAAATGCTACATGTAGAACAAAAAATAAACATTATAAAGAGCACAAATAGGGACCAGTAGAAGAAATAGGAACCTGAGATGCATCTTCGGGTGCCTTTCTGAAGATGTTCTGCCAGTCCACAATTGCATCACCATCATGATCCAATAGAAGAACCTAGAAAATATCAAATATGGGAGTGTTTTATAATAAAACTACCACTGAAGAGTGTCTCAGTCTTTTAAGGTAGCATTACAAAAAAAATACTTATAAAGCATGTGTAATTATGCTTTTGGGTATATTGCTAGTGTTTTAAACAGCAAAAGCCAAAAATATACATTTAAAACTATTCATAAGTTTAAACATACAACATTCATACATCTGATTCCAGGAGAATGAACAAAACAGCTTATAGATCAACCTACAGAATACCTAGCTGAGCTCACCTTCACTGAATCATCAAGTAATTCGAAAACCTTTGCTCTGCACCAAGTGTTGTGTACATATGACCAAATGATGCACTCCGATCCAAGGACAGGCTGGTCTTCAGAGATTTTCAGTCTACCAAAAGCTAGAATATGAAAGCCATTTTATTCCATCAATGGTATGAGCATTAAAGTATGACTGTGTGAAACCAAAACGAGAAGTAAAACAGGTTGTGAATAGGAGTTTGGGGGGATACTTACTACTTGAGACTACTTACGTGACTGACTACTAGAGTTCGGTTGAGTCACTATGCACTCTTCAGCATCTTCACCGGCAGGAATGGAGAGCGGTCTCACATCTTCCCCAAATGCTCTTGAGCTCTCCTTGAAAATCCCTTGGTCTGCCTGCTTATCCTCTTCAACCAACTGAACGTTTTCATTGTCCCGACAGACTGGAGTATTCAGTCCATCCAATAGGTAAGCCTGTTCCATATGACGCTCATTTTCATTCGCATGTGCATGGCACTTTTCCCCTTCCATCACGTCCTGCAATAAGTCACTGGTGGGTGAATTAGAACCCATAGTGTCCTCCCCTGTATTCATCTCCAAAGAAAAACTGGTTGTTTTCATCTGTGCAATACGCCTACACACGTCACCGTCTTCATTAGCAAGCATTTCCAAAGGGGACATTTCTGGCTCCTCTTGACCAAAAAGGACTTCAGACACTGCACTTGGGTTTTCCTCTGTGACCTTCTTAGGCTCTTCAGTTTCCCTTTCTTCTATAAATTCTCCCTCCTCACCTTTTTCATTAGTCCGCACACTTAACATTTGTGAACTATTTTCAAGATCCTCTTCATGACAACTATTTACACCCAGGTCATTTTCTTCCTTCTGTTCCTCTACACTCTGAAGTTCTACCAAAATACTTGGGTTCCGTTTGTGTTCTTCGACAGGTTTATTTTCAGGAAGGGGTTGTGGTGGCACATTTAGATTTGACTGACACTCTGTGCTGGAGATGCTGCTTTTGTCACAGTTTTCTTCGGGACTTGCATCTGTATTTGTTTTCTCCCCATTCGACTCTATACCAAGAAATGCTACGGAGGAGCTGCCATGTGCAGTTGCAGCTTCTACAGGAGAGCACTGTTCACTGCATGTATACATGGAATCAACAACTGAAGCGAAAATCTTCCAGTGAGGTCTCATTGCATCATTTATAACTTGGCCTTTACATTCAAGGCTGACCTGGAATGGTGGTATTCTATAGTCCACAAAGTCGTCCACTTTCACAATAGTGACTTTCAAAAGATCATCTATAATACAGGTGAAATGCTCCAATGCGTTGTCATCCCAAGATCCTAATGAGGCATCAAAACCACTTAAGAGGCACAAGAAGGCCTGAGGAAGAGTTTCCATGAGTTCAGGTGGCACTTGTTTCACTTTGATTATATCTACATCACACTCATTCCCATAATCCACAAAGAGAACAGATAAGGCCTTATCAGTTTTTGCTGTTACCACTGCACGATACCACTGTTCATCTTCAAACAAAGCAAGGCATGGGCTTCCTGGACTAACAGACTCAACCCAAGAGTTGTTCTGCTCGGCAGCCTTTCCAAAATCTTCAGCAGCTTTTGCTATTCTCTGAAGCTGATCTGTATTTGCATACTGGCACCAGAAATAGTGAGGTCCAGTTATACAGGATGCATAAACATCAAAGGCTTGCCCTTCAAAGATTTCAGGTAGTTTGTATGAAGAAACCACAGTTTCAGACTTTTTAGATTTATCAGATGCAATGATGGTTTGTGGGTCTTCTAGTACAGTGTCACATGCTGTTACAGGAGCACAATTCTTAAACAAAACATCAGCTAGAACCATACCTTGATGCTCCAGTGAGACTTCCCAAACAGATTCCACCTGTTTAATGAACGTGCACATCAGTTTATTTTCATTATCACCAACAGTTTTTTTAAAATTTGCTACATCTTCCTGGTTCCATGCTACGTCTTTGCTGACAAAAGGAAGTGCACTAAGGGAGCAATGAATGCTTAGCCGTGGATGAGCCAATAATTCATCCTCAACTCTTGATACTTCCGAATGTGAAACAGTTGCCGTATTTCCAAAGTCTATGAACTCAATGCATACTGTGCCATTTTTAAACACATTCTGCACTACCCCACGGTACCAAGAGCCATCATCTGGAAAAACTGCATTCACCAGATCACCTTCCTGCAACGCATCCATGTAGACATGGGAGTCAGCAGATTGGTTACCATTTATTTTATTCAAAAGTGAATATATTTCTTCCTCATCCTCAGTTAATTGTATGAAGAAGCTTGATGGATTATTGATGTGCGAGATGTAGACTTCAGATATTGAACCTGCTTCAATGGCCTTTAATGGGAGTTGTTTAAGCTTTGGGAAGCTCCTTCCCTCCATTTCTGAAAATACAGTGATGCTCCTTTCACATTCTCCAGCAAGACTTCTTGCAGGTGATTCACTGTATGGATCCAGTTCTTGAAGTGAATTTGACTGTTCTGTCATAAGTGGTTCCCACTGAATTCCAACACTACTGTACATTTTTGTTTTTTGCTGATTTTGTACAACCACTACATCACCATTTCCAATATTTGGCATGCATTTAGCAGACTTGCACTTTGTTTCAATCACTTGTTTATGGTAACTCCTCTTTTGACCAGTTGCTCTACAGCTGACGGGCAGATCGTGCATGTATTTAGGTTTCTCATATTCATCAAAAGAAAAACACCCACTTTTAGGGGTCTCAATGTGAAACTTTCCTTTGATCATCAAATTTAATTGCGTTTTGCCATTATAAAGCTCCACAATCAGTTTTCCACATGGCTCTTTTGCCACCACTAGTGCTGTGAAGCAATGGTCAGTAACATTTTTCTCAAACCACCCATTGACTTCACAGGATACCTCTTCTGGGACATCAGATAGGGCGCATTCAATTGCCTGGACAGGCACAGACATTATCTCACCTGCTTCAATAGGAATGGGAAGCAAGTCACATTTATCCATATCTAATGTGTCACCATAGTCCACAAAGTGCACCTGAATTCTAGGATGTATAGACTTAATCTGACCTCTGTACCACTGTCCATCAGTGTACTTGGCAAAGCAGACAGTGCCAAATGTTTTAGGACAGTCGATGCACTGAAGCTGACGGCAGACATAATTGACTTTTTCTACCAGATTGTCGATTATATCTGAATTTCTCCTCAGCTGGCAATAAAAATGGTTCACACTTTTCACATAGGTAACCTGCACCATCTCCTCCGCTCCGGTTTTGACATCATGTGTCGAATAGTAGTATGTATCCAGGCGGAATGGGGGATGAGGCACCTTCTTTGGAAGGCCACGACTAGCTAATCCCTTCTGCACCAATAAACTGCAAACATTCTGAAAGGGAGTTTCAAGATCAACCACATTGAAGACAACATTTTGAGAATCACACATCACAGCATAAATAGTGCACTTCAAGCTCAGGTGACTGGAAGCTGCAGAATCTACAAAATTTTGAAACTCTAACTTAGCTACATCACTCCATTCTAAAGTAGAATGATCCACGGGATGGATCAAGTTGTACAAGCTACACCGAAAAGCCTGGCCTTTTAGTTTTAGAAAGATTGGATTAATTGGACGAAGGTCTTCAATGGGGATCTTCTCTGTCCACCCAAAATCTATAAAGAGCACATCAACATGTGGGGATGTATCTCTGGAAATGATAAGTGCCCGATACCACATTCCACTGTCGGGAAGCCTAGCAACACACGCAGCTTCCACAAGCTGCTGAGGTTTACTGTTAGCATAGTGTCTCTGAAGGTCTTCCATGAGCAACTTCAGGCTCCCTGCATTTTGGGCTATTTGGCACCAAAAGTCATTTGGACTTTTAATGTGCGATACACTAACTTCCACTGAACTTCCAATTGGAAACAAGTGTTCCTTAAAAACAGACCTGGCATCAGTCACCGTAGTGGGAAGACTACTGGGAAAAGTTGGAGTCCCTTCATGTTTCATCTTGTCCCTTTCAAAGCAATGGACAATGGAGTCCTCTACAACAGGCTTTTTAACAAATCTTGAAGATTTCTTAGAATCATTACACTCAGCCAAACCTGCACCACAAAGCATTTTGCCAATATTTCTTTCACCATGTACAGTGGGATCAGTTAACTGCACAATGTACGTGTCTTGAGACTTCTCCATAACATGTATATGTAACAGCTTGTTTTCAACAGCTTTAGAAAAGAAAACTATTGCACTCTGGCTCCATTTCCCATCTTTTGGCTTGACGCCAGACAACGCACATTTTAGTGCCAACGCGGGCAACTCTTGGTACTTGTCAGGCAGGACTCTTAAGTTGTATCGATCAACCACCTCCACGTTTCCATAGTCCACAAAATATACCTTAATGTGCTTACCAATGACTTCCTGGACAACAGCTCTATAAAAATCATTGTCCTGCGACCTGGCCGCACAAAAAAGTCCAACTGTGGGGTTATTCACAAGTCCTTCAGTACTTACTGAATGATTATAAAGATCTTCGATACCCTGCATTAGCTTATCAAATTCAGCACCATGTCGTTGCGTCTGAATCCAGAATTCAGATGGGTTATTAATGTACTGTACAGCTCCCACGTGAGAGGAGCTCATTGTAAGATGTTCGGTCTCAATGTTTTGTGAAGCACTTGCATGGACTGAAGAACTCATTTTCTCACTTTCCAGTGGACCCTGAGATATCTGCGAAGAGGCTGGTTTTTGAACTGCAAATTCTTCCAAAGATTTTTCAGTTTCAAGCAGACATCTTTCCTTCATACCAAACAGATTGTTGATATTCACATTTTCATCTCCAAAGAGTGTTACATAGTGCACACCTTCTGACAGACTCTGGTACTCAAATTTAGCAATTACAGTACGGTGCAGAAGTAGAGATTTTAGGTATTCAACCTGAGCAGCTGTCCAACCAACACCTTTATCAAAAATACCATAGAGGGAACAAACATATGTTATAACAGGCATTTTAAAGAACTCCACAGCCAATGGCTTGATGTTTTCAATTTTTACAAAGTCTTTCTTTCCATAATCTACATGAAGCACTTCGACCAGACTACTGGATGCAAGGACCTGCTGCAAGACCGATCTATACCACTTTCCATCACTTCCTCTAGCAGCACATGGGTGACCCAAGATTTCTGCTTTCATTGTCTCCATTCTGACTCTTCCTTCATAATGCTGAGTAATCTGATCAGTTAATTTCTTCAGCTCCTGAGAGAAAACCTTCAGCTGACAAAAAATACGTAGCGGATTGGTGACTTCAGTGACAATTACAGTTTCAACAGTTTCAGTTTGCAGCTCTGGATAAAGATAGCACTGCCATTTCTCATCTTGAATGTGATTTCCAACTTGTTCATTTCCTTGCCTGTTTTCTTCATTACAATCAACAGAATCCACATCTCCACTGACGGACTGCAACGACCTTGAAACAAAAAGCTTAAACTTTTCGATGGTCAGTTTTTTAGCAAATCCCATTTCATACATCTGTTTAGAGATGGATGGGATATCAACAAGGAATGCCCTGTGAGGCACCAACACATCTTGGATATATCCATCAAAAGTTTTACCACAGAGGGATTTCAGGAATTCTAAAGCCATTGGAGACCACCTGTTTTCAGAAGATAATGGCAGCACATTAGCTAGAACACAGAACTCAATTTCAGGAGGAAGGTGGAAAAAGTCATTGGAACCCCATGCCAAAGTGCAGGTAGTGCCACCAATGGTTCTGCCTTCATCAATAAGGAACACACTATAATTGGATCCATTTCTAGAAACAACACGACCTCTATACCAAGTCTCAAAAACCTGAACCAGACACAGATCTCCAGGATTTCCATCAAATTCCCGAAATCGCTCTTTTGGAAACTGGATTTCTTTTTTCAGTCGTTGGTAACTAGGTTTTCTTTCTTGGTAAAAATTACCCCAGAGTTCCACAAGAATACAGAGTGGGTTTAAATTTACCCTAGTAATTAGGACAGTTACACTTGCACCAGGTGTTGGAAGCCCAGGAATAGAACACATGGTGAAGAAATTTCTAAATGTAGCCTTCCATCAAATCCGAAGGATGCGGATATCTAAAAACAGAACAAAAACTATCATTAATTTTTGGAAATTAAATCAGCTTGCTTGCTGCAAGAATGATCAGGTATTCACATAAACTGTAGAAGACAACATAGAACAGCATTAATTCAATTAAAGTTGAATTTAATAAAAACACATGATCAATTTCAGTGTTTCCCCTCGGTTTACAGATGGAGGGGGGGGGGGGCAGACGGACACCGACAGGATTCATGGTGTTCATGCGTTTCTTTTAATGACAGCAGTCAATATAACAACTGAGCTAAACATCACAACATTTCTTTTTATGACAATTATCCACAAAGTGTGCAGCTTTTGTCACTGTAGTGTATCTTCATGGGCTTCTGGAAGAACATTTCTAGAGCCTTGTGATATGGGAAGTCAAACGTCTGGCCCATTTATTGAGATCCGCATGCAGGCTGCAAGATGGTACATTAACTGTTAGGCTTTAAAAGTGATAGCTGATAGCTTAAAATGGTGATAGTTTAAAGCAGAAAAACCCATTGTGAAATGTATTTATTACCCTGTTCATGGTTGAAAAGTCCCTCTCACAGTTTACACTGGTGACCAGGTGGTTAATGGCGCCGATGCCCATGCGCGTCAAGTCTGAGGGGGAGGGGGACGTGGACCCCCCCCCCCCCCCACACACTTCACAAAAAAAATCTCTTTTCTTGCCGTGTGGCCCTC
>JAODJW010000108.1:146198-168426 GCA_026777045.1 Hyperopisus bebe
TCAGATTTTTACCAGACTTGTTAGTGTCTTTGGTTTGTTTGTAGTTTGTTTGCCTCTCGAAAAAAGAATATCGCTATACATAAAATATCACTTTTATGCCAGTGTGTCCCCCCCACATTCAAAGTGCTTCTGATGCCCCTGTTGACACGACATTTTCCGACACACGCTCTCTGACCGCTGGTGGTAGTGTGCTCACCTGTGTGCGCGCATCGGGGTGGAATTAATATGGAGAATTGTAAACGCACGAAAAATGACAAGCTGTTGTGTAAATAAGATGAATAACAACTAGAAATTCAGTGTTTCCCCTACCATTATATGTGGGGGAGGGGGGTCAAGTTAATTTAATTTTCTAAATAGCGCCAGATTACAACAGAAGTAATTTAAGGTTCTTTCCTATAGAACCTTGTCCTTTTATTAAACAAAGTAAATAGCCTTATGTTATTTATCTTATTTACACAACAGCTTGTAATTTCTGTCTCTACACGGCCGCGCGTTTACGATTCTACTCTGCTCTCCGTATCGCGCATGGCGGAGTTCCGCCCCGATGCGCGCGCACAAACACGTGCGCGTACACACAGGTGAGCTCACTCCCGCCAGCGGACAGAGGGCGCGCGTCGGAAAATATGTCGCGTCAACCACCTGGAGAGCAGACAAAAATATCTGCGTACCCAAATAGGTACACTGCAGTGACAAAAGCCGCACGTTGTGGATAATTGTCATAAGAAGAAATGTTGTGATGTTTAGTTCAGTTGTTATACTGACTGCTGTCATTAAAAGAAACGCATGAACACCATGAATCCTGTCGGTGTCCGTCTGCCCCCCAGCTGTAAACCTAGGGGAAATACTGTTTCATATTATACACGACAGTTAAACACCACACCATTTTCTAAATGCCAGCTTTACATAATGGCACTGACATTCTTCTAAGGGTCCTGATGTCGAATTGAGAATAAATGCAAACTATCATTCCCTTACACAACTTCCACAGACAAACTTCTACTTCGGCTGGAAATTGGCCGTATTTTAACAGTGTTATTTTAACAACGTTTAATAATAAAGTTCAGTGCTACATACTTCGGGCAGAGAAAATATTGCCAGGAACAAAAACAAACATTTATTTATATCATAATGACAGACTGTGATTTTAAGACAACATCTGACTGAGTGCGATGACTTCCCGCGCTAGTGTCCCTGATCAAACTAGTGTTAGATATGCTGGAAAAGCAATATTTATTTCTTCATTTACTCAGATGCTCCTGGAAATTTCCAAGGATTTGGGTTCTCTACGAAATTTAATATGAAAATTAAGACTGATATTTCGCATACACGTTGAAACTGAATTTAAAAATAACCGCCCGATATAGAGTCACAATGGAGTATTTACGTTAATGTCAGACACATCAGTAAAAAAAGTTCCAGGACCAAGGAAATAACGCATCAAGCGATCGTCACAAAGACTTCAGAAAGAGCAAAAGATACAAAGATAGTACGCTTTGGCAAAGGCGACCTAGATGTCTTTATCGCCATCTAGTGGTTCACAGTCATTACTGTCAAGTAAGAACAGCCATCCCCGCCAAAAAAAATCTAGTCACTTCCAAAATTAAATGAGGTACTTGCAACATCAAATTATTTAATGTTTGCCATTACAATGTTCTCCGACAAATTAAACAGAAATGTGGTTAAGTCCACCACACAAAAAAACAATTCGACAGTAAACAAGGCGGCATCACGACATTTGCGGATCCACTCCATGTACTTAATTACTCATTAGATGCCCTAGATAGTTCCCATATTTATTTTTATTTGAAACGCTTTCGAGGGAACATGGAGATATTATTGCTTTATTAATCGTTCCTCCAAACATTCTGTAAAGATTTAGGACCTAGCTAGCAAGTAAATACTCACGTTAAACTCTCGGTCAGTCTGGCAACCGATCGAGATAAACAAGTAAACGGATTACAGAAACACTCACCAGTTCTAGGTATTTTCCAGGTAAGTCAATGTGTGATGTGGAAAAGTGGGCCTTTAACGTATTTATGCAGCGGATCTGGATCTATAAATAGGACTACGTAGAGTCCCCGAGGATGATTCCTTTACAAATGTAAATACAAGCTATTAATTAGAGGGCACGTGTGTTTACATATTAAAATCGAATTTGGTTCTACGCCCTATAGCTAATTTTACGACTTTAGGCAAAGTTACAATGTGAACTGCTGAAAATGCCGCACACACTCACCGAACAACACAGAAGGGAAACAAGGTATAGCTACTAACTAATTAAATAACCGTTCCAGATCGTTTTGCTTTACCGCCTTGGGTCATTCCATTCAACCCAAAAAAGAGGGTTCAGTTGTATTTTACAAGCATAATTGCCAAAATCGTTTATTAAAAAATCACAGAAATGTTACTATACCACACTACATTGTAATAAAGCAGACACAACGGCTACATAAAGTAATTACATTACTATTTAAGTTTAGGAATGGTACGTGCCCTTACGTTTTTCGCTTTACGTAGACGACGTAGTTGGATTTGTTTTCAGTGTTGCCAACTTAGCTGCTTTTCAAAACCGTTAAGCTAGTATCCATGTATTTCCTGATTTAAGCATTTATTTATTTATCCCAAAAAAGCGATTAGCGACTTTTTGGACAATACTAACATTCTCTACCCTCAACGATGTCCATCAATCTGGGGCTAAGCAAATTGCTAACACGCACCTAGCGGGACGCTCACGCGAGACATCTTATGGCAAATCGGGATTATACTGTAAGAAACCTAAAATTAGCTACATCAAAAGCATTGGAGTAATAAACACTACGGACTATATACAAGGAAATAAAACTGCCACATACTGCCACAACGGCAGTCTCTAATTGGAAAATCTCACGCCAGCCAGCAGACCAAAATTGGCAACCTTGTTTTACATGTACATATAGCCGAATTCACAGCACAGCAGTTGTCTTCAAATTATGTACAATGATCTTTGTCCGGCGACGTTATAAAATCACTAATTTTAGCAATGTAGACAGTAGCTTGGCAGTGGTTTGGAAGTGACTGCTGGTTAACATGTAGCCTTAATGGGTTGCGTGTCAGTCACTATTTCATACTTGTTCCATTGTCTGACAACAGAAAAATGTAAATGATAACAGCTTTATTGGATATTCGATTGTATTATAATTCAGTATATCTGAGTACAGCAGCTAGGAGAGAAGTAAACAGATATAGAGGGTTCACACCTTCTGACACTAGGCAGAATGCAAAAACAATGTGATCGCATCCCGTCACGTCTAGCGACGTTTCCAGCAGGATTTGTCTACTTCACACTGAAAGTATTTGGCAGCACTGTTTTCGTATAGCAGAGACGTGATTGGGAATAACGTGTTTTTGACATGACGTCATTTCGCATGTGGACTACGTTTAGCAGCACTAAATTACTGGCATTGCCAGCAGTTATTCCACGAAGTAGGATTTCTTGCTTAGCCGGATAACTTGTCGGATTTAAGGTAGTCTGGGCCAAATGTAAGTGAGCGAAGATGAATTCAATTTAGCCCAGAATACTACTGAGCTTTTTATTTTTTGGTGAAAAATACCTAGAACTACGTACTAAGCCTGCACATTTTACTGGTAGCTCAAATCCAAGGCAGCCCAAACCTATGTGTGTGACATGGAAACCTTCACAAAAGCCTGCCATATCTATACAAAATATCCCACACACTGACTGACCTGCAAATATGAAAGACACACATTCACAAAACATAAAAAATAGAGTGAAAATAGAATGGAAAGTTGTTAATAGAATAAAAAGAATATAATGAAAACATGTTAACGCATCAGTCTCCAGTGTATGTTTGTACACAAATGTCATAAGCTGAGTGAAGTCATGGTCCATGGTTGATAACATGCTTGTACAGGTATAGAATGAAATAATGTCGTTTCATTTTGATTGGCCATCACTGAGTTACAAAGTTACAAAACCAAAAGTGAATTTTTTTTGTGTGATCTCTCCAGCTTTGCATGTTCTCTCCTCTGGCTGTACATGTAAAAATAGCAAAAATTGTAAAAAAAATTTTTTAAAAAGTATCAGACCCTCAGTTCCAGGTTCATCTCTTCATCATCTTTCTGCCTTTTGTCTCAGTGGTTACCCTCCCACACAGTCTGTCTGTTTCAAAGTCTGTGTTTGCAGCGTTTGCAGACCCAGTGACCATTGTCCCTGCATTTGGTGCAGGTGGATTTGTGACACTTTACGCAGGTAAACCTGCTGCGATTTCTATTGCAGCTCTCGTGTACCTGGCACTGAGTTGTCTGTACAGGTCCTGGCACAGCAGCAGCAAATGCAGCAGCAGCTGCAGCAGCCTTCCTCTCTGCCTTTATTGCCTTTTGCTGCATGAATCGGCAACGGAGTTCCTTGACTAGAAGACTCAGAAACAATCTTCTTTTGCCTTTCCACCCTGTGCACGCCTTGTACAGAACGTAGGCATTCACTGCCACCAGGTTCAGCATGTTGTAAAATACAGCTGCTGGCCACCTGCGTGTTGCTGCTCGTACTGAGTACATGCGTGCCAATGGAGGAAGTTCACCATGCTCAGTAGAGTCGTGTTGTGCTGAAGCAGTCTGTGTGACAGTGAGGTGAAGAAATTGTCTGTTGTGACATCTCTCCTGTCATCCAGAAATGGCTCCATCAGACTCATGACCACATTCTCCGCCAGCCTCTCCCCCTTCTGACGACTGGGGTCCTTGCCCAAGTAAGAGGACGCGTTGCAGACGTATTAGGTCTCCAAATCTGTCGCCATCTAGAACTTGATCCCAAATTTGTCTGGCTTATATGCGATATACTGCGTGAATGGATAACAACTTTGGTCGGGAACAGCTGTTCATCTAAGATCATGTGTTCTCCTTGAGTGAAACTCCAGGTTTCCGTGTCACACATAGGTTTGGGATGCCTTGGATTTGAGCAAGCAGTCTGAGTAAATAAATGCAAATGTGCCAGGGTTCATAGGTAATTAGTGTGTTTGCACAACAAAAGCAGGAGGACAATGAAGCTGAAAGCCTGCGCAAATCTACGCAGGCTAAGTAGTTCTAGTATCCGACTAGTTGTTCGGCTGACCAAGAAATCCTTCTTTGTGGATCACCCCATTGTAAATATTATACTGCTTTGTTAGTGAATTTACTGTTTTGAATTTACCCTAATTAAGAAATGTATTATGTAAATGAAGCTGTCTTGCCTTGAATGCAATTCATGTAACACTTAATATCAGAAAACATTTAATTCGCACAATAAAAAGAAATTTAATGATTTTTTTGTGCAAAACAGATTTTAGTGCAAATCAGATAGATAGGCAATTAAAAGAAAAGTCAAAGAAAAGTTTTAAAAAATAGTAAAATACCATACCAAAATATTAATACTTTTTGCAATAGGCCCATACTGCACCCAACATCTGAATATTTCATGTATTATAGAAAGTAGAGAAAATTATACAGACACTACTAGTATAAACCTTGCAATGGACTAGTGAACTGTCCTGGGGTGTGTATACCTGGGCAGCTTTGACAAAAACAGGAGATGAGATCTTGGGACCTGTTTTAGAAAGCAGAATTTCTTGCTAAGCTAGATAACTTGTTAGGTTTAAGATACCCCAGTTTAAATGTACTTTATCTTCATTCAATTACATTTAGCCTAGACAACCTTAAATCCAATACGTTATCCAGTTAAGTAAGAAATCCTGCTTTCTGAAACAGGACCCAAGACTGAACAAATCATCTCAGAGAGAAGAAATCACATTAAACCCTCAAAAGTAAGGCTTGCTTTCCTGAATGCAGGTTTGCTACTGTATATATGATGCCATAAAGCATGCTGCTTGAGTAGTAGTTTGGCTGGCTGAAAGCCTCACATTTAAATCACGTTGCTTTATACAAAGAAAAAAAAGTATGCAGTAGGTGTTGGATAACAAAGTACCTTGTATCTGTACTAGGGGGGAATTCTACAAAGCATAATTTCCCAGTTAACTGGATAACTTAAGCCAAATGTAAACCCCTTCCAATAGAAAGAGAGATAAGTCCTATTGGACAGTCCTTACATTTGGTTTAAGTTATCTGGGTCATGAAAGGTAGGAAGGGTGGAGAACATTTCAATATCACCTTTGTCTTCTGCAATTCTGGATGGCTGGACTTCAGTGGCAGTCATTTTAGCCAGCTCCTAATCTACAGTACCTTTCCCTGTCCCAACAGGGTTATGACTGCAGCATAATCATGGAGAGATGTCCATCCTTTTTTAGGTCTTATGCCTCCATGGGTGCTTTCCCACTGCACCAGGTCGATTTGTGCTCCCCTATTGTAAAATGCTACCTTATGCATTTTTAGATTACACTAGGGTAGAATATCTCAATGCATGCCTGTACCTATCATTAAGGACACCATCGTTAAGAGTTTTTTTCATGCAATTTCAATAACCCTGATCCATTTCAGGGCACACCTAGGAAGGGCTAATACTTGACCTCAGTATTTTAAAAATCCTATATACAGCCCTGTTTCAGTAGTTAAATATTACACTATATCTGACTGAATGTGTACTCTAAGAGTGTAGGAAGTATATTTTGATAGTGTATTATATTTATTTAGGTTATCTAATTACACCAAAGGTAGCATATTTCAGTAGTCAATTATTCCTCATCAAATATTACTCCCAGTACAAGCCGTCTCTATTTAGGCCATGACTACATATGTACTCTAAAGGTGTAGGAAGTATATTTCGTTAGTTTTCTTTTAATTACATATTTATCTAGGTTTTCTTATTACACTAAGGGTAGCATACTTCAAAAGTCAAATTTTCCTTATCAAATAATGCTCCCGATTGTCACGCCCAGCTTCGTCCGATCCTCCTGTGTGCCACGCCCACCTCGTTACCTAGTGTTTATACCTGATTGTTCTCACCTGTGGCTTGTTCAGTTCAACCTGTCTGTGTATTTAACCCATATACCTGTCAGTCCGGGTCCTCTCGCCTGAATCCCCGCTCGCCTGCACCGCGAAGCGTAACTGCGATGGGCTGGCCCCCCGTCCAGGGTTGTTCCCTGCCTCGTGCCCGTTGCTTCAGGGAAAGGCTCCAGACCCCCCGCGACCCAGTAGGATAAGCCGGTTGGAAAATGGATGGATGGAAATAATGCTCCTAGAGCAAAATGACTTTAAATCATTCCAATTCTGACCCCCCAACTCCCTACACCAGCTCTGGAGATTACAGAAAGGAAAGAATTGAAAAAACAAATTTTACAGTAACAGCAACAGTAACTTTATTTTTGACTGCATTTTGCACAACAAATTTGAGGAAGTCTCTTTGTTATATTGGGCACACTCAAAAATGCAAAAATTTATAAAAAGAGCATTAGAGTCCACAATATGGTAAAATATTATAAAACAATTATTACAAATATTCCATTTGTGAGTAAGCAAGCAAATACACTCTACCAAGCATTCACATGTGTATCATTCAAATGTATGAGAACATATTTTGATACCACTAGCTTTTAGACAGGTGGACCACAAGCTATTTTAATTTATGTATCAATAATGCAAAATTTGACATATGTACTATTGGCATGACAAAGAACATTTTAAAAGCTGTTATAGGCTTAGATGTGAAGGACTAACTTCTGCATTGTGCAGCAAAATCAATGTGTATTTACATGTTTGGGTACATTGAAACGACAAAAGACCTGCCCTAGGTTCCTGAAGATAAGGTGTTTTCTGCACCTAAATAGTTCTGACTTAAATAGCACCAGTTGACTGTTGGATGGATACCTTAACACATTTTGAGTAAAAAAATCATATTGATTGCGGTCTTAATACATTTTGTTCAGTTGTGTAGTAATGTATAATTATTTATGAGGCGTAGTGACACTGAAAATGAGCAAATATCTGCCAAGAAAAGTTTGCCACACCTGAGTCCTCGTATACAGATTAAAGAGACCTCAGGAGAATCGGAACTTTTAAAATTCTTATTTATTAATTTTTAAAACCAAATAGAACTACAAATAAAGTATCCTGTGTAGTTTAATAGCTTGCTTGATGTTAAATTTAGTGCTAATAAGAGTCCAATGTTAATGCAAACTGCAAGCTGTTTGACCCTTTATAACTTTTTCTGTATGTTTAGGCCCATATTTTAATCAAAATTAATTAATGTAGAGTGCTTATTTTCAGTATAAGTGCAAGTTAAAATCTAATGAGTTGTGTTGGGGTATATGCCTAAATATATTTATGTTTAGAATTTTAAGCGGGAAGCAGGCTTATAGTGGCAGGAAATTTGGGACTTTACAGGAGACACATTTTATGTTTTATCAATGTGTACTCTGTCCAATTCTATGTAAACTGATTGAACATTGCCTGGTCTATTCCTTATTGCATTTCAGCTGGGGTCGAGACGCATCTGAAGTTAATGGACACCGGAAAACGTAGGACGAAAAAACAGCAGGAAACTCCAGATATTTTAACTCCTCCCGTACAGTAAGCGGCGCTAGAGGATCCTCTGAGCGTGGCATGAGCCGCCATTTTAGCAGCCCTTGAGCTAGTGTGGAGACGTGCTTCCACTTAGCTACTTTGTTACCCAGAGGAAACCTTCCCGAATCCCTTCACCATGGCGATGCAAGCGGCAAAACGGGCGAACGTATGTTTTAAGTGTTTTTAATAGTATACAATGCTCTATTTAGTGTTTTTATTCGTTATAGAAAGGCTTATCTGTATTGCGCCACAGTAGGCCTCGGCCGGAGGAGCTACTTTAGTCACTGGATGTGAATGATATTAGTTGCTATAAGTTGTTTTTTTTTTTTTTACTAATACCTCGATGTATTTCGTGAGTTTGTGTAGATATATAGAGTTAAATTCAATACCCACTGTTATCATGCGGTTACGCAGCTGGGTATCTTACGGATATGTTGAAAAGATTATCTGTTTATGCTGTATTTATATGACTGGATATTCTACTATTATATCACTACGGATAATTCGCGTTAAGTGGCTGGTTAAGTCTGAGAGCTATTTTTTTAACGTGTTTGATGTAACGAGCTGCTTGATTTTTTTTCTCTTCCCAGATACGATTGCCCCCGGAAGTGAACAGAATACTGTACATCCGGAATCTGCCCTACAAAATTACCGCGGAAGAAATGTATGATATATTTGGGAAATATGGACCTATAAGGCAAATCAGAGTGTAAGTGTTCAGAGCAGTATGTGCCAGTATTACCTCAAGTGACATAGCGCATGTATCGTAGTAACTGCATCATATGAAACCCATTTTTGTGAATATGTTCTCCCCTCCAGTGGAAACACACCAGAGACCAGAGGAACTGCCTATGTTGTGTATGAAGACATATTTGATGCTAAAAACGCCTGTGACCACTTGTCTGGATTTAATGTCTGCAACAGATACCTTGTTGTCTTGTATTACAACGCGAACAGGGTATGTACAGTTTCCTTTGGGAGTGATATCTCACCCATTACTCACTCATTAAATCTAGATTTAATTCACTGTCAATGAATCTAATTCATGAGCGGTAAAAATTAGGTTTAGACAAGTTTAGACAAATACATGTAACTAAACTAAACAATAACATTTTCTTAGACATCTGTATTTGTTTGTTCTTGAATATTTATGATTTGTATTGTCATTGTTTTAGGCATTCCAGAAAATGGACACAAAGAAGAAAGAAGAACAACTGAAACTTCTCAAGGAAAAATATGGCATCAACACAGACCCACCGAAGTAGATCATCTAAAACTCCATCCACACCAGCTAATGTTTTATATACGACAATTTCCTGTAAGAAATGTTCTTATTTCACTATTGTAAGTAATGTTTTTCAATGTGTAAAAAGTGATGATGATACGTCTGAGGGAGCATTTGATCGGATGTATAAATTAAACCTGACACTTGTACATTTTTTTTTTTTACTCTAAAGATTCTCATGAGTGTTCTTGTCTTGCTGATTTTCTGTATTTAATTTCTGTATTAAACTTCATTTTTTTCCCAACCCAGGATATGGGGTCTTTTTTAAGTCGCAGTCCAAATTTTAATGGTTTATGCATGTAAATGATTAGTCCGCAAACAGAATTAAATGTCTTGAAATGAGCTAAATTCAGCTGAAAGTTTTTGAACTCTTCTATTGTGCGTCTTTTTCGTCTAGTCAAGAAAATCTTGATGTGAACCAAGGAATAGAGGCTAATGGAAGCTTTTCGAATAATGGAATTACAGGAATTCCTTTTGGTTTTAAATTATAATGCTTGTCTCTAAGTTATCAGAACAATTCTGTTTGGGTACATTTTGCTGTTTCGTGATTCATCTAATTTGCTTGTAGCAGTACATTTAAAGTTTCTTAAAATGGCCAAAACTGTACGCCAAGACACATATTTGTGAATTCTTTTTGAATAGCTAATCAGAAAAAGTCCCCAACAGATGTCAGTAACAAATATTAAATTGTGAGTGAACCCAGATGTTAATGCCTTTAATTCAAATGTCTAATGTACTAGATGGATCACATTTAATCTGGTATTTTATACTGCAGTTTACTTTGAAATGGCACAAATATTATTTCTAGTGACAATCCCAGCTCTTCCAGCTTGATGCATGGTACGCCCCTGATGAGTCATATGCCCTGTTTTTCATAAACTAAGAATAATTAGATGAATATGTCCCTCAAGCCATGATGAAAAGCACCTGTGGCTGTATGAAGATGCAGTTAAATTAAATGCACACAGCTCAGAAAGCAGCCCGTTGATGTTTTATTTAAATCACGACACAAGAAATAGTTCAGTCATGTTATCTGGGGCATAATACATGCTAAATGTACAAAATATTTCCCATAGCTGTTGTGATTTGAAATTCTGTATTGAAAAATACACCTTTTCACATTTTGTATCAGCCTGCTTCTGTATCAATATCCATGTTATGCTTTGTTTACTGTTATAATTAAAGATGATAGATGATGTTTGGGTCCCTGGTATGCCGTTCTAGGCAGTATTCTCTCTTGCTCAACATTAATCCTTCACCAAATGAAAGGAGCATGGAGAATTGCAGTAACTGTGGTCTGATCAGTTCACTGAGAATTGGGAAATTTGTAATATCCTTCATTTTCAATTCTTTAATTTTCATTACACCGTGGTCTGCAAAATGATTTGGATGATTCCCGGGGCGTAGAACCCGGGGGGGGTAGGGGGACGCCCTCCCCCAAATATTAAACTCTCTTCTACGATATTGTAATGTTCTACGATAATGTTGCCCATATAAATACTTCGAAAGGGAACTGAAAAAATAGACACTTACGTAATAAGATCGCACTAGGGTTTGGACGGGCTGCGTACCAGAATAAAATGGCATGTGGAGTTTTCCGTCGTAAGAAGCCAACGGGGAATGGCGCCCAGCAGGTTTTTCAGCCCGGGATACCTTATACATGTTGGAATGAAGAACGAGACAAACATAGGGATGGGAAAGCTGCACTCCGAAGGCATGCTGCTGTGCTTCCTCTCACGTGTTCCATTCGCTGGCAATGAATGATTGTGGTTTTTATCACGATCGCAGTACACCCCGCCTGCTGGTCAGTGCTGGCACTTGGTTATCAGATGGCCAGCACTGGTTAGCACGTAACGTTAAACCTGAAAAGCCACCTGTTTTTTCTTCCTCGTCTTCCTTTGGAGGAATTCTACCTGGTCCTCGTAACAGACTATGCCCTGATAAGAGGCATTTTAATCCTTGGCTCTTTGATCACGGCAGTTTTGCATAATGTGCTAAGTGTTTGTATCCTCCTTGTCGCGCTACTGTTCTGTACCCAGCTACTGCTGGTTTTCTGTTGCGTGACGAGTTCTATTTTTGTATTAGTCTAGTGGGCTACTATAGGCGTTTAGAGGGACATACTTAAAATCTGAGTGTCAGGATAATTTTGGCGTCACATACGGGAATCAATATGGAAACATGCTCCCACAGTTAAAGCAGTAAAAGTGACTTTACAAATCACAAATATATATCCCATACAATATTGTAAACTACACTTATAAACTTTTAATGCCATTACCTAGTGCAATGTGACATTTGCTATTTTATTTCTCATCATGAACTTTTAAAACTGCATTTGTTTGATAAGGCTTTGTCTTGAATAATTTTATACGATGCAAAACAAAATAGTTTTTAAGGCAGAACCTAACGGCATGCAAATTAACCACATTTATATTCACCGACAGCACAAGCACGTTTTGAAGGGAGCGCTCAGGTGAATCGGGAACCACGCCCCTGTACGTCCGCATCTAATTGGTAGGAAAACGGATACATGGTTGATTAGAAACAGTTACATTACCATGGAAACTTGATTTGGTTAACATTGTATTACTTAGTATATGAAACACACAGCTAGCGCCAATAAACATGAACAATTAATAGCATAATTTAACGTAGCACATCGAAGATGCGCAGAGGCTCCAGATGAAGGGAAATGGATGAGAATTACATTACACACTTCACATTTTGGCATTTTTTTTTATCATTTTATAAATATTACATATATATATATATTTTAGAAATTCGATGCATGTAAATATTTTAGGCAAGTTTGTGTCTGCACATCTGTGTGTGTTTATGTGTAAATTCTTCAGTAAATGACATTCTCATGCACACAAGTGTTTCAAACACAAAAAGCAGATCCATTGAAAGATAGTCCAAGCAATATTTTTCAGTGGAAATAGCTGCAAACTGGATGGAACATTAAACTTCTGTGCAGTCCATGGCCGCCTGAGTGCCCCCTTCATTTCTGGAGGTCACACTGCAGCAGTAGTACAATGGACGGGTCACTCTTCGCTGCCTCTTTGAACTCGTCTAGCGTGATCTGGTCATCGTTGTTCTTATCCATCTTGCTGAATATCTTGTCCACACGCTGCTCAGGAGTTAAGCCATCTTCATTCATCTTCATCATGATTACAGTGCCCACCATCTTATAAATTGCCTGCGCAGAGAAATTAAACTGTTTGGTTATTGTTTCTCATATTAAAAGGCAATATAATTTCAAAGCCATTTTTCCACCCCAACTTACGTAAGGCCTAAAAGTATCAATTATTAATGTGAAGCATCCACAAACGTACATTTACTTAATGTGGTTATGCTACATGTACAGCTTGTGGTTAATTGTCCTTCACAATGATCTGTTGTGCCCTTTGCTACCTATGGCTCCAGGCCATTTATAACTCTGACCAGCAGTTAGATGATGGATGGAGATTATTAAATGTCAAATTGAGTCAATCTGCATAACCACATTGCCAAGGTAAATGCAAAATAATATACTCATATTTCTTGAATGTGCCCCTCCTATGTCAATTGCAAAAGCAGCACCGAATTCTGTACCTCTATGATCTCCAGCATTTCCACCCGTGTGATTTTGCCGTCGCCGTCTAGGTCATACATGTTAAAGGCCCAGTTGAGCTTCTGCTCAAAGCTGCCTCGGGACGTGATGGACAGGGCACAGATGAACTCCCGGAAGTCAATGGTGCCGTCTCCGTTTTTGTCGAAGGTCCTGAAAGCGTGCTGGGCAAACTTGGATGCATCTCCATACGGGAAAAACTGCAATGGGGCAAAAGGAAGAAAACACACAAACGCATAAAGATCAGAACTGGGAGGGGGATAAGCAGAGGCGAGGAAATGTGCGGGAGCTATTGTGAGTGGTGTGGTGTTTTCATCCAGGGCCGCTGGCTCGGAATAATCACCCAGCGGCGACCGCAATGTGGAATCTGCCCCTGGGCTGGGGCTTGGCCTACAAGCTGTTCATCTTCCCCGGGAATCACATTCCTCTCTTGGACAGGGTTCTGCCCACAGATGCTTTCGCGCCAGGCGGGGGCTTCCTCTCTTCAGAGGCAGGTGGGGGGGAGGGGCACCCCTCCCGCTTTCCCTCCTCTAAATTTGTCAGCTTTTGAACTAAACTTGATCTGGAGTCCCTGAAATCTGCAACATTTTCTTCGGGGACATACTTTACCAAGAGAAATATGTATAAAACAACAGGTATTGACCGTGCTGTTTAGCCACTCATTTCAGCTGCATTCACTTACTAGTTGTAAACACTCGTATTTGAAAACCAGAAGTATTAACAGTGCCAGAAATTAAACATAAAGTAAAGTAAATAAAGTAAAATATTTCTGGAGCTGTTCATGAGCCATACACATTGACATGGCTGGAAACCTATGTATAGCACACACAAAAGAATCATGACCCTGACTATTTGTCTCATATGGACGATAGTGGCCATTGTGATGATATTATATAAAAAGATAATTTTAGGTGATAAATGGTTCCCTGAGTTCAGTCCATCCATCCAGCTTGTGAGTTTTACTTACACAAAAATCTTCTGGGGAGAGAAGGAAAAATGGTACAGAGAGATAACCAATCAGATAATAGAGGAGGTGGGTCCAAGCAACTAGATGAGGTGGGACCAAGACATCTGATTTGTTAGTCCCGCCTCCTCTATAATCTGATTCGTTATCTCTCTGAACCAATCAATTTTTCTGCTGCCCTCAGAACATTTTTGTGTGAAACTCTCATGAGCATCCATCCATTACTACCACTTGTTTATGCCAGAGTAGGACATATCAGAAGTGTATATTAGGACGCACTAGGGATAAGGCAGAGCACGCTGTGTCACCCTTGATGAGACACTGGGGCAATATTCTCATCTCTGCACACTCACACACATTTACACACTGTGGACAATCCAGAGTCACCAGTGACGGGGAAGCAATCCAGCAACTGGAGGAATTCCACACAAAGCCATTAAAAACCAGCTGGCCCCCACTTACAATTCTGGAGCTGTCATGGGCCACTGCTGAGCCACTGGCACGCCCCCAATCATGCTCCTTGCCTCTGAGTCAATGCTGTGTTCATGGGGGGCAGGGGTTGATGCGGGCACTGATACAAAGCAGGAATTGTCCCCTCCTGTTTGGATTGACGGTGTACAAGGACAAACAGAAGTACTTGTATTTTAACCCAGGTTGATGAGGCCAAGTCGCCAACCGCTTCCCTCAACAGCCTATTGGAGGCATCTAATTAATACGCAAGTGACCTTCTCCTGGCCTCACGCCTTGGCAGGGCACATGCCAGCAGCTGCATTAGACTAATTTCCATTAGTTTCACAACTTGTATCTGAGATACCATTAAGCCCCATTGTGGGGATTCCATTCAAAGAAGGAACGGAAAAGGATCCGGCACCCGGAACACGATCACCTTATGTTTCCTGCAGCGTCAGTGAGCGCCAAGTGACCTTGGGAAAACACAGCTGTCAGGGGTAAACAGAACTGAAAGTCACACGATGCCCTGGGGTAGGGGGCTGAAGGCAGGAGGATCATTTAAAGGAATTTAACCTTGAGCCCCACAGGAAAGCGGCTGTGGGGGTGTAAGGTTTTCAGGATCTGATGAAGCTTTTTTCTTTTTAGTTTGTTTATGTCCCGCCAGCAGTTTATAACAACATAACTTTTTTTCTTAGTCATGAAAAAATGTAATAAATTAGTTTTCATGTAAGAATCCACACCCTAAACACAGTTAAAAATTATTTTAAAATCTTTTTTGTTCTAAAAGGCAAAGAAACCACAATTTAAAATAGAAAGCTGCTTGATTTCAATGCCCAGTCTGTCCCAAGGTGTTTGGCACAGATACGTTCCTCCACTGATTTAATCTTGTACTTTGCTTTATAATGCCTCCTGGAGGGTGACACCTCCATTATCCTCCTGTCACTTGAACTAGCAAAAGGGTCGATACTTTAACCAATATACCACATGCAGCCCCCTAATGCAGCATTAACCTCTCTGTACCTGCTAATGAGTGACTCAGTCCCAGAGTGGCTGGCAAAGGCCCCATGACTCTCCCGGCCTTCAGTGCAGTGACTGGCAACCTTGCGCAGTATCCCTGAACCCACGTTGACTGTGACAAATCGGTGATTTAGCAGCTGAAGGAGAACGAGTTACGTAGCCCTGAAAGGGGCCAAAGTGTCTTGGTTAAACATACTGAAAAACATAACACAACATGCCCTGCCAGAGCACTGATGTCCAATGCACAAATGTGACCTGACTGTCTTACAGTGAGGGACTTATGTGCCATATGGTCGCACTGTTCGACCCGGCCACGGCAAAACGTGGAGAGTCGTCATGAAAGCGAACCGCCGCTGTGCGTCCTCTGCGCCGTGTTCCTCTGTGAAAATCTGTCAGGCTTACGAAACATGCCATTACATAAGGCAGAGAGAGATGTTAGGAAACATTTAGGCTTTAGCCACAACCCAGTGAAGTTACATTTCGCTTTTACACGTCTGGTTTAGTGCTATGCACCCAGAAAGCATTATCGTTGTGCACAAATGTTTACGATAATGTATGTAATGTTGATCATATATAAATTTTTTTTACGCAGATTCGTTGTATTACCATTATCCATATATTACTAAATGCAATGTTAAAATATTCTGTTGATACTGTGATTTAGGACATTTTAGTTTTGTATACAGGGAAAAGCATCCATGTCCCATATGGTAGTCTCCAAATTCAATGCCACTATTCTGTTTGGATGAACAACCCAGATAAAACACATAGCAGCCTCACCTAACTTAAGTCCAGGGCAAACCCTGCTGAACGCCATGACCTGTCGCACGCATAAATAAGCGATTCATTTTAATTTAGTGTCCCTCTAGTCTCCACAAATGAATATTAACTGTGCACTGACCTGGCCCCTTAAGTGCAGAGGGCCTTCAATCGATGGGCCCGGGTGGTGATTTAATGCAAAAGGCAAAGCCAACGGCTCTCCGGGCACCACCCAAATCATCCAGATTTAAGTGGAATATAACAGCCGCTAAGAACAGCCAAACAGCTCCCATTCAGCAATAGTGTGGTGATCTTCTTATGTCATCTACCAAAGCCTTCGGACCTTCAGTGGAAGTAACCTGGTGACTTGCCAGATGGAATAAGGAAACATTTCCTTTGATTTTGTACTGGCAAAGAAAGGCAAATTTATCGGGGAATCAAGATAGTGTTTAAAGATCTAATATGCTCTGCCTTGGCCAAAGACACAATGCATTTTTGACCGCAGGTGCATTATGAGGCAAACAGTGGCTGCAACATACACACTGAATTACTGATTTTCCTGGTTGCATCCTCTACCCTCTCAGAAAAAAAGGGTAAAAATTTGTACCTTTGTTTGTACCCAGGGTTGTACCCTTGTAATTGTACCTTTTAAGGTACAGAAATGGACTCTGAGGAACATTCCAAAGGTACAAATAGCATTAAAGTACCATCAATGGCACAGAAATGCTCATCAGTGTCCATTTCTGTACCTTAAAAGGTACAATTACCTAAGCTAAAGGTACAGTTGGCAGATCTTTGAGGGTACAGGCCCAGTGACCAGCAAATTATTACCG
This sequence comes from Hyperopisus bebe, assembly GCA_026777045.1. Lineage (NCBI taxonomy): Eukaryota > Metazoa > Chordata > Actinopteri > Osteoglossiformes > Mormyridae > Hyperopisus > Hyperopisus bebe. The sequence goes on from JAODJW010000108.1 coordinate 163,601, forward strand.
TTTTTTCTGAGAGTCTAAGCACAAAGATTTGTGGCTATGATGTCACTGCAGTTAGTGGTGATCCTTACACTGCAGGTAGCTTGGGTTTGAGTCTCATTGCGGCCAGTTCCCAGAGGAGTCACCATATGTCAGGACATATGTAGGAGCTAAGCCAGTGCTTAACAGGATCCACACTTATGGCAATCCTAGAAGCCACGGAGTCGATGAGGTGGTTCGGCTTACTGTTTCTGGGTGGGAGAGCGTGGTTTCAGTCTCACCGAGGGCTTCCCCAAAGGCAACGGTGGTTGCTACAGGCTATTAACTTGTAATGAGCTTCACCAATTACTGTTCCCGCATTACCACATTTTCTTGGGAGGGCATCAAATCATTTCCCATGTGCATCAGAGTGTATCATGCCATTTTGTTACCCAGTCATCATGGTTCCAGCCCCTCCAAGAAAATGTAATAATAGAAAAATGACATAATAGCCAGTGGGCTGCGTGTGCAGAGTGAAGCTAGTGGGGAGTCGCTAATCTCGCCAGGGTCAGGGTTTTCTCCTCTCCCAAATCGCTGCCCGTTGATAAAGCCAGCAGTAAGACAAATTGTGCCATTGCTGTGAGGTGAGCACCTCTGAGAGGCCCTACCACCTGCTGCTTTTGCATAACTCTTTGTGAATTCAGTGGTATCAGACAGCCATTGCTCTCCTCCAGGCAAAGGCAGCAGTACGCCGAGTGGCACTCCGCTAACTCAACGGCAATTTGCAGTATTTCGGGTGGCTGGGGCTCGAATAAAACGAAACAGTTCTGGTGGGAGAATACGCCCTCCGACGTCGTCTTTGGAAGCGGCACTGCAGCGAGCAGGGGTGCTGCCGCCTGCAATAACCCGATAAAATAGATGTAAAGTCCCAAAACAATGGATCTAATTAAAGAGGAGCCTGCTGGATTCTGCCCCAACGGTCACGTGAAACGAACAAAACAAAATGCTGACGGGGGGACAGAACAAATGAAGTTTTGTTCGACTACATACCAATAAAACACAAGAAGCAGCTGTATTCCCCCAATATACCACAAACCGATGTGTATAAAGAAGTGGGTATGCAGGCAATGTGGGTTGCTCTTTTGAAGTGAACAAATCTATGTTCCTAGCACCTCATTTCCTTTTCTAGACCCATTACACTGCATTTTATAAATCAGCACTGCCAAACCTATTAAATTCAGGGACGCTCCACTGAAATCAAACCAAACGCAACAGATACGGCAGCTAAGCAGTTTTTTAAAAGACTATATCACTGTGTATTTCTCCTCCCTGTAAAATCTGAATACTGGACCCTGAGAATTTTCCAAACCCTTGCATAGATCTGTAGGTCACAAGCTATTCTCCCACAGCCTAAAATCATTCTGCTCAGTGGATCGTTTTGTTTTCCTCATTACTTTTCCTCATTACTGTTGGATGCGATGGATTTCTCATAGAAACATCCAGAACCTCAAAACGGAGCTTAAGACGTTAACAGAAAAAACAGGATGACCAAACAAATGACTAATTAATGACATGGCTAAGAATGCTCAAAGAAATCTCGACGTTACATGACAAATACAAAATACATAAACAGACTGCAGATCTGGCATCAGACAACATCTGTCTATGACAAACATTTTATCCATGGTGAGGATATCAGCTCATATTTCTGTCATGCATCTCTCCTCCTACCTTGAACCTCATCATCAAGCAACCTAACAGCATTCTTCTCAAACCATACCTGTCATCTACGTTCATTTTTACTGGGATTTTTTAACGTCATGATACCTGCATTTTACTCAATGACATTTGCAATTTTGCAACCACTGGTAGCCTTGTGACCAATGCTTTGATTTTTTCAGCACACGGCCTCCGTACAGTGAGTTGCCTCAGGGCAGGTTCATAGTTGTTAAAGAAACCTTAGCCTAGTAAGCTTACTTAGACAGCTTCGGATTACCGAATTCACCATCATTCGTATCTTGCTCACTATCTGCTGACAGGATGTTGGTCAGTCCGTTCCACCAGTAAGGTTTCCAGATCTGGTCTTCCCTCCCCCTCCATCCATCCATCCATCTTCTGTTCTTTCAGAGCCGTCTGCACCTGAGTGGTCTTTCTTGTAATGACAAGACTGCTCTCTCCCTATTTCAAATGACTTCTTGAGTCTCAGTCCAAGAAAATCTATCGCAAGTAGTTTTGCTACTTGTGGAACCTGACACCAGCAGTATGCAGTATGCAGTATGCATGTATCTACCATTTCATACGCTCATATTCAATACAGGGTCACGGTCGCATATAGTACATATAAGAATAAATATGTTTAAAATATGGCTGAAAGTATGACTTCTTGGCAGAGCAAAAACAGATTGCATTATTATATTACTCAATAGTTAATGTTTAGTAATTAATTAATAATTATTTCTTTACTGAAATATGGAGTTCTGACAGTTTCAGAATGCTTTCCTTTTGTTTTCAATGCCCCTTATTCCCCAGCAGAGGGGGCTATACAGGGGAAAGTCACATGCATCTCTCAGGTTCACAAGGAAGCATGATCAGCTAATGATCAACAGAACAGTTTCGTCTGGTACACTGGCTGGAAAATTTCATAGGTATATGTGGCTACAGTACACAGCATAACAATGCACCATATTACAAGTGTGCAAAATTTTAATAATTTGGCCACACGACATCCTACTTCTCTTTCAGACTAATTTTCGCTCAGGCGTTTTTGGCAGCAGCCATTAAAAATGCAGACGTTGCTTCTGTATTTAGGAACAGGCTCTTCAGTTAATCATGACAAATTAACATCTCCCCCCAACCCCCCACCACTGTGCCAGCATGGAGTGGGATGATTAGAGTGAGGAAAACGCACCTTCGAATGAGGAATATGAGGAATTACTGTACAGAGTGAAGCAGACGGACACAGTGGAACCAACATCAGTAATGATGCACTGCAAACAATTTTTGTTTCAGCTAGCGGGGTCAGGCGGCTGCCCTTTTCAAGCGATTCGATCTCAGGGGGGAGATTGCTGTAGGGTAATTACGCCCGGCTGACACTGACTGTCGCAGCTTTTCTCGAACACAATTATGTAACTGGCTTTTCTGTTCCCTTGAAGTGAATACTGTTATAAACATATCCACATTGGACTATTCAGAAAAAAAAATCTATTTCAAAATACCTCACTTACAAGAAAGACTAATAGATTAACAATAATAAATACGTGTATCCAAACGCGTTTGGCTGAAACTGGATATTGAAGGTGTGATTACGTTCACGTGAATTGCAAAAATCACTTACACAATAGTTACATAAGTAATGTATACAAATTGGCAGCTTATACAAACAAATGAATATAATAATAATAATAATAATAATAATAATAATAATAATAATAATAATAATAATAATATGTTTACTAATATGTGGAAAATGTATGGCCAGACACAACAGAACAAATTCCTTGTATATGTTTGTACTCGGCAATTTTAAGCCAATTCTGATGAAGGTACACAGCAATATTTTGCCTCAATCCTCAATGGAAATTTCTTAACTGAGCCCAGTAAGGGGAGGGCAACATGGTGGCTGAGTAGGTGGTACTGTTGCTTCAGTTTATACAGTTTGAATGTGGAGTCTGCATGACCTGCCTGGATGCTGCAGGATTCCTGTGTGTAATTCAGAAGGTCTCTCCAGTGTCTCTGTGTGTGCATGTATGAGCCCCGTGATGGACTGGGCAGGATGAATGGGTGCAGCAAGGATTTCAGACGAAAAAAAATTAATTCTGTTGACAGGATAACACGGCAACCCCTGAGATATACAATCCTACAACTGGGTTTGTCCCCATGGGGCCCTCGTGCAGTGACTGTTGCCCTTGGTCTCAGGGGCCTCATGCAAATATGTGGTTTGAGTGACGGTAACAAAACAAAAAAAGTATAATCCTGAGGATTTATGAAGCATAATCTGAAGAAAGGGCTTCCCTGTATTGCATAACAATGATCAAATTCCCATTCCTGTGTAACGAACACCCATCACCTCCCCTTCGACATCCCCCACAGACAACCCCTCGAGGTGCGAAGCAAAGATGACACAGCTATTCTATGGGCTAAGGGGAGACCTTGGGATGACACTGAGTAGGGTGGTGTTGGACTGGCAGTGATCACCTTGTAATCACAGAGATCATCATAGGAAATCAGTATGCCCATAGAGAGTGCCACACCGAAGCGCACCAACAGATAAAACTCTACCAACCAGTTCATCAACATAGGTTGAATGCCTAACATATTGTATAACATTTTTCAGTTCTTTTGTCAAATTTTGCTCAAGGTTATTCTGGCAAAACTGTTGATTCATGAGCACAGGATTGCAGTCCTCTGCAAGGTTTGTGAAATACTTGCATGTTAAAGTTACAGAGGTACTCCACTGAATGTTTGCTGGGCTTGACAGCTGGAAACCAGGCCTTAAGGTATGTATGTGACATGCTGCTTTGAGATGAATACATACCTTCCGGAATCTAACACAGCTGTAAGAGGACTATTTATGCACTTGAATAGATCTTACCCCTTTTAAAATACGGAAGATGTGAAGTAACATAAACTGAAAACTTCAGACCAGATGGATTTTAGGTGGCAAACTAATTTTCCTTTAGATGGTTACCTCTCAGACTTTGGCTCACTGCATGGCATCAGACATGTTTTCTTTAAAACTTAATTAACCATTAAGTTTCACATAAGTAGTGTATTTACATATATATATATATATATATCTTATATATATTATATATATACTGTATATATATATATATATATATATATATATATTGTATATATATATATACTGT
>JAODJW010000108.1:176049-188338 GCA_026777045.1 Hyperopisus bebe
GACAGAAAGACAAAGGATGGTGACAAGTGCGTGGGGATTTCTGTCTGCAGCAAACAGAGAGCTTGTCAGAGGATGTTGGAAGAACTGCATTTTCCAGAGGAGGACAGATCTGAGGAGCTGGACCTGGAAAGGTTAACGGTCTTTCTTTTACTGACCCCAGAGGAAGAAGATGTGATTTAGTGTACACAGAAACAGCTTGCACCTGCTCTCAGGATCAAAATTCTGTGTTTTGTCTGACTAGCTTACTGTATAATTACTGCATTAAATGTTCCCTTTATCCCTATAACTCTTCCAAACATTGTAACTTTGAGTTTGAATTCAAAAGTAAATGCTATACAAGCACACTGATTTTAATGGTATCCCGACTGATGGATTGTATGTGTAAACGTAACATTAAATATGCAAATTGTAAAATCAAATCATCCTTTAAATCACAAAACAATACAATCAAATTATAAATTTGTCTTACCGGTGTACAATCATTGAATTTGAGTATAATTTAAATGGATTGGTTTTGAATCGCTTTACCTTATATTTAATAAACATTTTTAAATTTGTAACGCTTGGAGTCAGAAAATGCAGTTCAATCTCAAATCAGTCCTGAAAGTAGACAATCTGAGGGGAATTTCCAGAACACGAATGAAAACGACACTTCTGTGTAGTCCTGGCTGCATCACTCCCCAGTACACACTACATGTGTGCCATCCGTGCGTTTGCCCGCACACCGCTCTAATCATACATCTGTCCATAATGCGGAAACCTGGCACTCATACATCCTGACTGTATCGGAAAGCATCTGTTGCACAGTACTGTTTACGCAACATACCATACAATAATAACATTTACTCAACGCAATAATCTGTTTGTGCTACTGGAAATCCTATTTAGTTCTTTTTGTGAGGTATTTTTCCAATGTGTTATGCATTAGAGAGATAACCCATACCAACGCACATCTTTGCCTTGCCTGCATAATTGTCAAGTAATTACATATGGTCTAATATCTAAGTAATCTAAATGATTATATATAAATATACCACTACATATTCATTTGCAATACACCTCTCACTATTGTATCCAAATTAATGGTCAAATCCCAAAAGTGAAAACCAAAATCGGCACATTTTCAAACTAAACAAATTTTCTTTTGCTAAAACATCAGGCAAATTGTCCTTTCATATAAAAAATACTCATAATTTGCCGTTTTAATGATCTAACTTTAAGGCAAAATGTTTAACTACAATCAAATGTCAAAACAATTAATATCTGTGAAGCACCAAAGACCTCGGTCTGTCAAATACGTACGCTTAATGACTGACTGATCGAAGAGTCCTGCTATGCTATGCATAAAATGGTATTTCCACAAATGCTGTCGCATGTATACATAAGGCTAAATTCGATTGGTCAAGCTTTACTGAACAGTCGCTAAGTACATAATGAACCAGATCCATTTACTGTTGTGCTGGGGCATTATGTAACGCCCGCAAAGGTCTTATTCCCAACATTATCCACCGGGGAATGACCTTGACAGTCAAAAACGAGAGTAATTTAATTTATGCTATATGTTACTGATAAAAAGAAACGACAAAAGAATAGGTTAATGCACTACAGATCATGGTATAAATTGACACCACGTGCTGCCAGAAAAATGTTTGGTGAATAATGCATTTCCATGCTTTCCATATTAAATAATGGAATATATAACCTCCAAATCTTGCTGCATAATGATTCTCGTTAAATTTACATTCCTGTCATTAAAATAACAGCGGGGTCGCCAGGACTGTTGCACGCATGTCAGCGTGCCAGAAGAGAAAAAAGACACAGGCAACAGTGCGAACAGGGAAATCGATTTGCGCTCCGCTGTCATACCAATTGAAATTGCTGTCTTACTGGTTCGGGAAACACTAGCTCTTCGCTCAGAGATGAAAATTGCCATTGAATCGTCCTTCAACTTGCATCTTACGATCCACCCATTCACTGTTCGAAAAAGAGCTTTCTGCAAAATCAAAAGTGTTGCCAAAATCATATCGAGGGCATCATTCCGTAAACAAGCTCCAAAGGAATTCCTACTCTTTTGGTAGTAATGCAAATGGTTCCTGGCTGCAGGTTTTAGTTTTCAAAGCAAACCCCATTTCGCTGTTTTTTTTTCATCCATTATGTGTTAAATACCGGTGTGTTTGCAACTGAAATAATGAAATGTGTTTTAATTAACCATACAATATACAGCACACAACGTCAACTGCAAATTCCTATGAAAATGTTTTTGGCACTGGATAGCCTGTAATTCATGGTATGTGGTCGGAAATATAAAAGTTAATAAGTGGCTCTGCATTGATTAGTTTTCAGAAAGACATCCCATTTGATTCATTAATCGTCGTACATTCGAATACACGATACTTGTTCATGAATCAATTTAAAAACACCACAGTAAAAACACCCCTTTCATGTTTACCCACATTTGAATGAATTATCGCGCCTTACCTTAAAAGAAAGCGGAGCAAATGGAGGACCGGTCTATTTTGCGAATACTTGTGAATGAAAAGGCTCTCTTGATATATGAGTATGCTCAAAGTAAAAAAGGGGGGAAACAAAAAATGTGGAGAATCTGCTCCAAAGGATGCAGCGGGAAGCGTTCCGACGTCGGTTTGAGGGTATGTGACACAATGGTGCGCCCCGTCAGACAGTACCACACGTTTGTTTCATGCGGACCCAGTATTTTCGCCAAGCAGCGCTGTTGCACGACGCGGTGCCCTTTGCGTATGCGCGAGCTAAAATACGCCTCCTACTCTGCATCCACCTTATACTTCCAAGCATGAAAACAAAGTTATACCAGCATCCAGACGTGTACGGGGTACCGGTGATCAGCAGGAAAGGAGGAACCTCCTAATGCACGGAGATTTCTAACAGTCTAAAAGTCTAGACTAAGTGGAGGTTCTAAAGTACGCGATGCCTTATAAAATCACAGAAAAACACATAACATAACATTAAGAACATAACATTAACAAAAAAACATAACAAAAACATAGCATTATTATATTGAATTTCTGTTGAATCCATGTGTTTATTTATTTTGCGTGAAATGTACTTTAAATGTGTTATATGGTCCATAAAAACAAATATTATTATATAGAATAGCAAAACTAAGCATTTTGAATCATTTAATCATTGGAAGACATTATTTTGCCAAAATCTGATTGTATGACAAGCCCTTGCGCAGTGTATTAAATAAGCAGCACCATCCTCGTGCAGATAACGTCACGTGACGCCTTCTTCAGCGTACGGCCCTGGGAGGGGAGCGCTATTTTGAAATAATAAACGAGATACAACTTGCTGCTTGGCACTTAAATAATGGTATTATAAGTGAGCTGTATCGTAGCAGAGAGAACGATAATACTTTTTACATTTAAGTTACTTTAAGCTCTACACAGTTGTAAGTAACGTTCGAGTAACGTAAGTAATCGTCAAATAGCCAATCCGTTGAAGCTATTCTCCTCATTTCTAGTTCGAAAATATAGGTAAGAGATAATATATAGTTGTAGTTCGATATAACATCAAAGTTTTGGTAAATTTATGCAGTTATCAACGGAAATTATACATACAAACAAAACCTTAGTGTAAAAGATGGCTAATGAAATCGCAATATTAGCATTATTCTGACACAAAACATAACATGAGGTACTTCTTCATTAGGCCCATTTAACTCTCTGCTTGACATCTGCCTTCAAAATCCTTAGCCATGTGTTAAGTGTTATGGAGAATAATGCTACTATAATCACCCACTTTTCATTGGTTATATTATAAGGGTGTGGTGATATATGTCACAATCTACACTGTAAATTTAAATCATTAAAGTTTCTTTTATTTGCAGGTGAAATTCATATTGAACATTTAGTGTAGTTTCAAGAATGTCTTTAAAAATTATTTTCAATAAAAAAAGGATTAATTGAAATTGAAGAATCAAGCGACAATGCATTTTTATTAATCCATCTATCTTCCATAACAGTTCATACAGTAGAGAATCACAGTGATTTTTAGACAAGTAAAATTCAATTTAATAATGTAAAAACATATTGATATGGTATTATGAATATTTCTTCTTACTTAGATTCTGTGCCAGACTGTGTCTTACTTAGATTTTGTGCCAAATATTGTTGGAATTCTATTTGCATTTCTAAATTCTATTTGATGCTTTTTAATTTTATTTGATCAAAAAGATTAAGGCATTATTTTTAAGGGTAATTGAGTGTAAAAAGTTTTGTTATGGGACTGGAAGGCCCAGACAATAATTTTGTCTTTTATATTTTATGTTACAGATTGTTCACGATAGAATACAAAAGAGATGGAAGACTTAGATATCACAGAGAATAGTTATCTTGAATATGATTGTGGACCATCGTTTCCTAAACGATCAAAGTTACTTGCACCTGAAAAATATCTTGAAAGAAAAAATACTATACCAGATTTTCCATTGCCAAGTTTTCATGGTTTTCCACTAGACTGTAACGATCAGCATCTTTTATTTCAAAATACCCTGCAAGATGAAACTTCTAAAGAACAGTATTTAATACAAAAAAGTATTAAATATCCTGGATGCAAATTTGGAACTGTAGAGGCAGCAGACTTTATTAACAAGAATTCAACTCAAATAAAAAAGGTATCAGGCTTAAGCTTATATGTAGTAAATAACAATGCAAATATGTGTCAGGAATTAGAAAGCAAAAAGCAAACGTTTCTGAGGGATATAGATGTGCCATATCTGTTTCCCTTTGGATGGGATACAGAAGATACTTCAGAAATAGTTAACAATAGGGCTGGCAGGAAAAATGAGACTTTCACAGTGGGAGATTTTGAAATTGGTTTACTAGAGCCTGATTATATTGTGACTCTGGATGAAGTGGAGCCAATCAGAAGGATGAACAAGCTCTCCAAATCTGGATGTGACAATAAGACCTCAGACCGTGCTTTTGAAAATGTCATTCTAAATGCAGCCATACCCAGTCTGGACAAAAGCTTTTCAGGGAGTCAAAGAGCAAAAGATGATAGGAAGCATGATGTACATCAGTATAACGGGACTGAAAAGTATCCAATGGTGAGCACATTGTTTAGTGACCACAGAAAATCTCTGCCATCTCTCATGGAGAATGATATGCTATGGAGTGTTTCAAAAATGGAGGAGCTTGGATCACAGTACAAGGGAAATGGAGCTAGACTGAAGGCTGATAAGAAAGATGTTGTAGAAATTAAATTGGAAGCAAAAGCTGAAGTTAACCATTGCAATGTGCATCCTGAGAGAACTGTGGCTGAGGCATCTTACCATATCAACAATCCTATGGAAACTCTTGATGTGGGATTAAGAAATAATTTAGAAAGCAAGGAAAGTGCAAACAGTGTGGATCTGCACTATGTTGTTAGGGCGCAATGGGATAATGCTTTTTGTACAGCTATGGAAAGTTTGTCTGAATGCACTGAACAGGCACCAGGAAAGGACTCTTGGGGCGAATCACAAATTCCAGATGATGCAATGAATGTAGCAAAAGTAACTGAGTTCCTCATCTACAGTGAAACTGGCCTAATAGTACACAATAAACCTGTTGCATCAGATTCTACTGTGGTGTTGATGGAGCATTGTTTTAAAAAAACATATTTGGATAAACATATTTTGTCAGACATAGCGAAAATTAAAACAATCTCTGGGATCAGTAAGAAAGATAAATTGGGTGGCTTGCCCTTTGTGGAGAGATGTATAGTAAAAAATAGACAGCTTTTATTGTCAACACACAGAGATGTAACTATTGACAAACATAAGGAAGGAGAGTTACTTGCTGCTGCCACTGCCAGTGATGCAGTAGTACCTAAGTGGGACTCACGTCAAGGGAATGAACAAGAGAACAGTCTGAAGAGCCATGCTCAGTTACCTGTGTCTTTCAGCTATGACTTGGTTCCTGCAATTTTTGATTCCCACTTGATTCCGAAGATACCAACAGAATCCAGCCTTCTTCCCAACAAATCAACTGTCAGAGAATGTTCCATAATGTTACAGTCTCATTCTGAAGTAGCTCAGTCCTCACAAGAGGTTATTCAGAATCACACTAAGCCACTTGTAGATTTACGTAAGACTAACACAGTTGCAGAAAATGAGCGTGTTATTTTTTGGGATGGATCCACCCTTTGCAGCATCAATAATAAGGGCTCCACTGAAGGTGTCCATTATAAAAAATCCCTAAACAATGACATCTTTGACATAAGGTCGGGGAACCAGGTCGTCAGACAAGGTAGAACAGAACCGTTGGAAGGGAAAAGTTGCATTTCAAAATCTGACGACAATGTCATGCCTACATTTGAAGCTAAAGAAAACTTTGACTTGGTACTGAAGGGGCCACTTCAATTTCTAGAAAAACATACAGACACACATGTGCTATTAAGACAGAAGCCTTGTAAAATGTTATTGATTAAAGGGCCTGAGGAGCAAGCCTCTGAGCAGCAAATTGACCCCATGTTGAGGAACCCTGTAGAGGAAAAGAAAGAAAGTACAGATAAAGAGTTGAATAGCTGTAGTATGACAGCTCTTAGAAGGCAGAAAAAAACTACATCTGACCGACATGGCTGTGAATATGAGCAGGAGGTGCCTTTGGAATGTGGCCATCTAACAACAGAGTTAGAAGATTCAATATACTCCACTATGAAGCATAAGGGTAAATATTAGTTGTGTTGTAAGAATTTTGACAGAAAATATGTCAGATTTTGTCTGTGTGTATGATTAAATGTCTATGAACATTTATCTTGTTATATCCCTCTTGCATGAAATAAATGCAGTGATCAATAGGTTTAGGATAATTTATTGCACAATATTATTACATTGGGTGTTGACAGTAGTTTTGACCAGCAAATGTCATATCCGTTTGGTGTATTTTTATATGTTTACTCTTACAATTGTACTATATCTGATGAGGTTATTATGGAATGAAGAAATTATTCAAACTACATCCAACCATTATTCAGAAACCATCATTGCTGTATCAGGATGCAAGAAGGTTATGGATGAACGTAAAAAATGGACTCCTGCCTTCATATCTCTTGCCTCGTTTAATGGACAGAATCAAAGTAGGTGACGTTACTAAAATCTCATCTTACGTACAAATGATTAAACTATTTTAATGTTTAATGAGTAGTAATTACATTAGGTACTTGGTAATAATAATATATACATTAAAATTTGGCAAGGGAAGCCTTTTTTAACACAGTCTCTTACTTTATATTTCCTATTCCATACTTTATAATTACCATCATTTTTGCTGTTACAAGTTATTAGAATTATATATTCAGACATATAAAATAACTACAAATTCGATGGTAAGACCAGGTACTACAGGTGCTTTTTAAAACTGATATTGTTTTTGTCTCCAGTGTTACCTGAACAGCCCAGAAGACTGGAGCCTTTGAAAACTTGCAGTCGACCAATAAGAGTCGGGCTTTCCAAGAGGGCCAAACCCAAGCAGCTTCACAGCTACCTAAAGTGAGGTAGAGTTACCTATAGATTTCACAGGCATACTGAGAACATTGTGTGCATTTAATGTTACTGGAATATTTCAACCTTTGTTAGGGTAACACAACAGGGCAACAAAAGGTTTCTAGTAGTTTTTATATGTCACTAACCCTGAGTACTTTTAATAGTGTGAGAATTTGGTTATTTTTAAATATAAATGAGTTACTAGTTTGTAAGACGGCTGTTCAATGTTTTTTTAATGTATTTGTTTTTCTTTAGTAATATTTGGAACCATACTATCTGAAAAGTTGTATATTTATAACATAATATTTGCAGTCTCTTAATTAAAAAAGCAAGCAACAGAAAAATATATATGAAATCCTTTTTGTTATGGATTTAATATTCTGGTGAAAATTATTATTTACACTATGTTAAATGCAAAATTTGAAATAAATATTTGAATTTCAGTGACATACTTTATATGAAGTAGTTCATATTTGGTTAATATGATTTATTAATAACAACCATCTCTGAAGGCTTATTAAATAACTGTATTAATTTAAAACAGATTTTCATTAACTGTACATAGCATTTTTTTTTGAATGACATGGATTCCCCAGGCTGTACAAGAAGACACTAATTAACATGCAAGGTATCGATTCTAGTTTAGCCTGACATGTTAAAGTTTTTAGCAGACAACCTTGATGTCTCTTATAATCGTCAAAGGGACATTGGCATTGCTGTCAAATTTATTTCCAATAAAAAACATAGTTTGGACAGTTGCTCAGTTCTTTACAGTATATGATGGTCTCATTCGTAAAAACAGCCTTTCTGTAGTATGTATTTCCTTGTTATTTCAGTGTGCATGACATTGTACCCTGAAGTTGGGAGAAACTAATAGATACTGATGCAAAATTCTGCGAGTTTAATATTTAAGTTACTGTTAAGAGTGCATTAGCTGTATTAGACATGAGGAGTGAATACACAAATATATGATTGCATTCAACTCAATGATTGGACGTAGAGATTCTGGAAATCTTGGTTGCAACCAAAATATAACCATCAGTCTTTGGTTCTTACTAGGTTCTTAGGTTATGTTGAAATACACCTAGTTTGTCTTATTTGTCTCAGTAAGAATAGAAGCCTCTATTTAAGTCTTTATTTATTCCTGGGATTCTGGTCTTATTTATCTACTTATTTATAATTCACTTCATCTTTACATTCCCTTGTCGTCCTGTTGTCTATGTTGTCTGCAGGAGCACATGCAAGCAAGCATTTCATGGTATATGGTATTTGTACTTGTACACATGACAATAGAAGAATTGAATTGAGTTGAATTAACATGCAAGTGTACTACAGTATTTAAATAAAGGCAGAGGTTGTGGTGCCTTGGGGTAGCACTGACTGTGATTCTGCCAAAAGCACATATGCAGATGCACGATGCAGAACATAGTATGAACTGATCCGGGGTGATTTTCCCTAAGCCTTCTTAACGCTATGTCATTCTTTTAACATAGAACTTGCGAACACCGTAGCGTTAAGAAGGCTTCAGGAAACTCACCTTTGGTGGTTACTCTAATTCCATTAATCTTAACCAAAAATACCAATATTAACAGTTGACGATCATCACATTTTATTATTCCTGTGAACTACCCTTTAATATGTCTCTAAGTGCAAATTGTGGAATACTAATGAAACATTGTTGGTATAATTCAAGTTTTTGAGTTTCCTACGATTACGTTGCTTTGTTACACTTGCTAATAGGGGTCTGGCCATGTCGCAATTTCATTTGATTTCCGCAAAACTCATGTACTCAGTATTCCACTCACAGAGGCTACTTTGATTTCTGATGCTATATAAAAGTATACCAAATATTTTTTAAAAACTAAATGGATGGATCTTTAGACAATGATTAAATTTACAAGCAGAGTCCATCTGAATTTCCCTTTAATGTCTAAACACTAAACATTTTCATTTTGTTAAAACCTAGATTTTACATGTAATGTTTATACACATAAGGAACTGTCCACATTTGCATTCTTTATAACATGAAAGGATCTGGCTAGTTTATGTAAATGAATTGTGAGCAATAACCTGCATACCTATAACATCTCAAAACAGAATATCCTGGAGAAAAATGATATCAAGGAAAACAATAGAGTGAAGGAAAGTGTGAGAGCTACCTCCTGTTGTTCCCATTTGTCCCATATCTATTCATCTATCACATAATGTAGACAGGGGATAAGCAAGAAACACAGATACCCAGTAATGCTGAGACCAAAAAAAGGCAGCTGTTTTCCTTGCCTGTGCTCTGGGGTTTATCAACATCCTACTTGATTTGGCTCACGTCATGTTTTTTATGTGTCAGTGTGTTTGTAACTGAAATTCACTGCTTCTAGAACATGAAAAGAAAATAATTTTGTAAATGGAGTGAAAGGACTTCAGAGACTTTCTGGGAGCCAGAAGGTTTGTCTGGCTTTTGAAGCTTTAAAAAAAAGGGATTTCCGTTGACGCTGTCTACGTATAATTAATTTACATTGCTGGATGACGATGAGGTTTTGTAATTGTGATATGTAATTCAGGCCTTGTGTTTCGGTACAAAAACTGTGTAGATGAGCAGATGGGAGCTTCACTCTTTACACTTGCCGATCAGTTTTTAATTGCCTGCTTTTAATGTGCAAACAAATGCTGACTCTATTAAAGGAAAATATTTAATTTATATTTAATACCATTTGTTGTTATGTTTCACTTAATATACTCTGACTTTCAAGACATTATCAGTGATTTATTTACAGCTTTTTTTGCCAATAAAATTGTGAATTATAAATTTTTTTGTATGTCTTCATCTTTTTAATACCCATCCCTTTTCTGGCCTAAAAAGTTGTTTGAATGTAATCCTGCGAAGGTGTTGTGTATGGTAATAACACTTACAGATCAACAACACTCTTCATCACTCCCACAGATCTAGACTGCAGAACTCAAGGGATGCAAATTAATTTTGTGTGATGGTTTTGATCAGTGCACTGTGTGCTATTTCACAAAGGTTCTTAGTCCTTTGAAGATAAACCAAAAACAAGTCATGACATAGTTCTATATTTATTTCAATATGGAAATATAAATTCAGCATACTAAATGTAAATTTATACACACAAACACACACACACACACACACACACACACACACATATATAATTATTTATATGTCCCTGGTTTCTTAAGGTAGAAGACAAATAGTTATATGGAATAATACTAATCAATAGATTTATAAATTAGCATAAAACAATATATATATATATATATATATATCAGAAAGAAAATCCGTTTTTAAATGCACATCATATTAATTATTCCATATTAATCCAGATTTGTGTAGATAAAATCATGCTTGTGTAGTTTGATGTCAGTGTAGTTTGATGCAATATTCATTTTATAGTGAAATTTTATTACAGATAATTAGTTGACATAAAAGAGGATGACCAAAGGTTCAAAGAGCTCACTCAGTGGCTGTGTTCCCTTTTAATAGATCCATACATGCTTTTCTACTGAGCTACTGGGAGCTGATGGGCTTTGTCAGTGAATCACAGAGTCATTACTACTCACTGCTCAGTTCTGTCACTTAATGTCCATCTGACATAATTTGTAGCTCTTGTGATGATTGGAAGCCCAAGTTCATTAAAGCATCTTTGTAATTAATTCGCATATTAACAATAATTAGCAATCTTAGGACGGGATTACCACCAGCAGGATTTGCATAATAATGCCTGTGACTGACTTCATGTTTGATGAAAAGGTGCCCGTTTTAAGGGTACAGATTGTTGCTCATGTAAGTACTTGTAAGCATGCAATGGACCTTTGACCCAATTGTAATGATTACGACATGCTAAACTCATCAGATTTTAGGTAGATTTGATAGACCCCAGTAACACCATGCAACCATTTTTACCATGCTATAAAGATTTTTGGACGCAAATGCATCTATATGGGCTTTATAGAGTACAATTGTTGCTGCATGAGTAATTTAACTACATTAGTGATTCGAAAACCCCTGTAAAAGGAGGAATGTTTGTCCTTTTGGAATTGGTTCAGGAATGGGTTTTAAAGCACAAAAGGATGAATAAAAGGAGAGGTAAACATATGTGTGGAGATTCCAGTATAGTTCTTTTAGACAACATACAAAATGGCTGAATATATTAGCTGTGGTTTGTATAAGAAAGTGAGAAGTCACTTCTTGAAAGCTTTTGGCAAGTTATTAAATCATTGCTAGTAAAACTGTCACTTGCAAAGTATTATCCAGCCATTAACTGTGTTGCTCTGTTACATTTCATAATAATAAAATGTATTTCTGCTTTGAGGATATTTATAGTTGTGTTCGTCATCAATTGCTTTCATTCCTGTTTTTCTTGAGTTATTGAGCTGCATTAAATTGTAAGAGTTATTCAGAAGGGAAGCTATTGTTAACTAAAACCCCACATGTCCATATTAGTATTATTAAAATAACAGGCAGGTTTAACATTTTATGTTGTCACCAGATATCAGATGTCCTATAAGCTGTTGTTTGAACTTTAACTTATTGTAGCCACAAAGTCAGGAAATACACCAAAAGGGGTAGCAGTAAGTGTGAATAAATGAATTTAGTTTATTAGTGCAACAGTGCAATTACACAGTAAGTAACAGACAAGTATGCTCACTGTCAGGCGTAAGGGCACATTGTATATCTTGCTTATTTTCAAGCAAAAATGTATTACTATTGTCACAGAAAAAATTAAATGAGAGCTGATAGAGATGAGTTGCTCAAACCAAAATTTACTT
>JAODJW010000108.1:204603-232283 GCA_026777045.1 Hyperopisus bebe
GGGGGGGGGGGGGGGGGGGGGGCGGTCTCCATCTGGAGTTCCCCCGCAATGATCCCCGAGGGCAGCGATCTCACAAGTCCCCATCTGTGAGTACCCAAGAAAGTCCCCCATAGCCTGCCTCTCTTTGCAGCTGTAATACTCAGAAGCAGGATTCTGCTGCATCTTAATACTCTGAGATGTTACTCTGAGACGTAGGTCCCTCATTGCATAAATACACATTTCCAATGAGAACATAGCAGAGAATTAGTAGAAGGTGGAAAGTTGGAGGCATAGAATTTACAATGTTTGGTCCGAATAAGAATTTTATCTCAACATAAAAGCACATAAATTCATAAATGCACATGAGGATTGTGGTAGCAGCTAAAAGTCGAGGCCCTGAGGCAGTGAAGCACACAAGTAAGTTAATCTGCATCCACTAGGAGAGCATTTTTAAAATGCATTGATTAAATTGCTCTTGCATAATGGTTTCTATCTCCACTAATCTACTAATTAATCAGGCTGTATCGGTCTTTGGCATAGTGTCCAGGTAAACTGGATTAGATAAACACTCTTTCATTCCAGGTCCACAGACATTGTCCCTCTCTAAATCCCCCAGCCATATAACCCAGTAATGCAGAATTTTACATCACAGTATGTCAAATGTATTATGAATTATTGATATAAAATATCCATCTATCCATCCATCCATGCATCCATCCAGCCGTCCATCCATTGGTCTTCTGATTATCCTCTTAGGGTTTTGACGATCTGAATGATGGAGAAATAAAACAAGACGCCGCTCAAGGGTGTCTGGACAATCACACGATAAGGGCACCATAAGATTACCGGTTTGCAGGAACAGTTTGGTGGAATGTGGAAGGAATCCAGACCACACCATACAGACCAGTAACAAAGCAAAGAGAATGTGCAAACATGTGCAGACATGGCTGATCCCAGATGTGTAAATATGAAACACCCAGCCCAAGATTTATTTTGAAATAGATGGACTAATGGTACCATGGCATCCTTATAATCATGCAGACATTGTTCTGCTTGCTGTAGAATGAATCCTATTTCTTGTGCCGGTATTTTTGAAAAATTTGGGTGGTAAAGGACTGAATGTGGCAAACACCAAAGATTCTAAGACCTGGCCCTTGTGGCCGTGGGTGTGCACCCCATATTGTTCCAGATGTATTCTTAATAAAGCACCCAAATATATACGCTGGCACGTTTCAGCAATCCACAATATTTGCCTGAACCAAGTTAGAGAGAGGGAATTGTGTTTTCTCCACTGACAAAACCCCAAACTGAAAAAAATCACAAAAGTAATTGTTGTTGCTAAACATATTTAAAATGGAATGTATATCGGACCCAAACACCTATGGCAAATTCATATTTTTCCAAGCAGTTTTCATACTAGGTTAGGTGGAAAATAACTGGTCCAAGTCTAAAGCTTACACTGCCAACAGTAGCAAAAATAAGGGCAGTGTGGGTGGATCATGGTGTTCTTAATCAACGAGTTCTTAATCAATTCAAAAGGTCCACTCCGATGGTGGGGTTAATATTTTCCTTTCATGTTACCCTAATACATATGCAAAGCACTGAATGCGGAGCATCACAAATGGCACTTACATGCTAGCATACAGCAACATAATAACAGCAGTAAGACCTACCTCTCTACTAGATGAGATGCAGCTATAAAAATGGTTAAGCTGCTAAAGAAGTTAGCAACATGAAAACAATGTCAGGTGACGCAGGCACCTGTCTCTGATTGGCTGCTCCTTTTCCTGCTTGACCTTTAAAGCTGCTACAATATCCAGCTAAAATTGCAAATGATTTGAATACAAAATGTGTATATGCAAGTGGGGGGAACCACACAGAGGCCACAAAACACTCACTATGGTCGCAGGCCAAAGGAACTCGAATGCAATTAGCCCAGCTGCGATTGCTGTTAGTTCTGTGACAGACCAAAGACATGTGTGTTGCCTCCACTAATCAAGGTACAATGAAGCAGAACACATATCCATGTGACAAATGACCACAAAGGTTACAGTGACATTTGGTTGTACTTCCCATGCAGCGGTGCTGTGATTTCGGTTAATCTTATGTGCATAATGCACTGCATCATGGGAGTCGTACTGTACACATATCTCTAGATATCTAGTTTAATGGATAATGCTGTGTTATCCCAACACACACCTCAAATGTACACTCCTCTCCTGGCCTGTTCAAATAAAACCACATTACCGAAATCAGATAAAGACCCACTATATTAGTTTTATTGCCCTTAACTTAATCACTTATTTTCTTTTGTCAATATAATACATTTGGTCCCATTCAGCTGAGGTATCCTCCAAACAGACGAGTGTTGACAGAGTAAGAGCTCAGACTTAAGATTCTTTCTGAGTGCAATCTGCATTTATATCCCAGTCTGTTATTGTGTACATTAACCATTCTAAAATGAATGAAAACTAAACAGTGAGGAAATATATTGCCAGAAGAAATACTTTGCTTGTCATTCTTTGATTTACTATTTTTTCTGAATGGATAGACAGAAATAACTGGCACTAAATCCTGGGCCGATGTGTAGAGTCTGCGGCCCGGCTGTAGTTTCATCAAAAACACAAATTGTGCCTGCGTGAGTTTCCCGTCACCTCAGCTCCATATCAGCAAGAAATTGCTTTCTGGCAGCCTTTTCAGATTTCCCTGGACAATCTGGACACACCTTCATTCTCTGTTAAATACTCATGAAACACGTGGGGCCTTCAGTAGAGCTACATCCTAGCTAGAAACAGAGCATCCAGTGTGAGTTTCACCTCATCTAAGTCAAAATCACCAAACTTGCCTGGAGATACTACAGTGACCCACTACTGGGGTTTGGTTCAAATCACATAAACATCGCTGAGTTAGCCCATCAGAGCTAACCCCATCTCCCATAGTAATCACCTCTTTCTATTCCCATGAAATGTGTTGACTGACAGACTGCCGCAATATTGTTCCAGGTAACAGGAGGTAAACGCATATAAAGCTTTGTTTTTGGCCCGGTGTGTGGAGAGAGACATATGGCTGATTCACCTTGTGGCGACCTGCTTTATTTTACCCGCCTCCGCTGGCTCTGGATGACCCACCGATATCGATGATGTTAATAATGGATGCAGTTCTCACAATACCGAGACTGGGGGCTTGACAGATAACTTTCCGAAGCCACTTTTGTTCCATCGAGAGATAGAGAAGTTAACTTCATTCATTATTTATTTATACCTGTCATTTAGCTCACGCAGTGCCCGTCGTCTTGCATGACTGAAATAACAGGACACAAGTGCAAAAAATATGTGTCTGTATTAGGTGCATTCTCTTTGGATAGCAGATAACTTATTTTAGCATCTGGATATTGAGACTCACGCCTTGTTATGTTCTGTTTGGCAGAGCAGCTTCTCTTTTTCTGCATGCCCAAAAACCTTGGCAGAGAGATATCAGCCTTTTTAGGGACCATCCATCACAGCCCAGAGACACGCGACTGCAGCTTGTACAGAGGCAAGCGATTAACACGCTGCCATATTATGACCAACATAACTAAGTATGAGAAGGTCGTCCTGAGAATGGCAAGGGGTGACACGGCCACTGTGAACCTTCAGGAGGTGAAGCACATTCTTCTGAGCCATCAAACTTTTTTTTCTTCACGTCTTTATCTGTTGTCACTGCCTTGTGAGGCTGGTGACGTGTGAACAGCTTCCATCTCAGAAAACAGCTTTCTGAACCACGGAGCAGAAATGGTTTTTCGGCAGCATGAATTTGTGACAGCAGCTGAAGAGGATTGTGGCACAGAAACTGTAGGGCTGCAAGTTTCGGCCCTTTGAGTCAATATGCAACCGTTTGCAAACCACCGGCCAATTCCTACAGCACCACTGCATGTGCAGTAAATTCAGAAATTATCACTACATATCAGCATGAAATCTAAAGTTCAGATGAAATGCTTTTAAATACATTTCTTAACACAGCAGTAGAACATAATACCCTGCATTTAGATATTTCATATTCACTGTCAAATTAATTATCCTTCTAGATTTGTATTTATTTTACATGCATATGTATGAACATATAAGGTTTCCCAGTGATGTGTACCCCTGTCTTGTGTTGGGCGCTTCCTGGGGGGCTTCTTTGACCCTGGATAGGATAAGGGGTAAGAAGATGGATGGATGGATGGATGGATGGATGGATGGGTGGATGGAAAATATAAGGTTTCCCTACAATATACTGCTAGATAGATGTACAGTTAGGTGTGCGGGCATTGCTGCCTATTATACCCCCACCAGGGCCTTTATAATAGGATCCACTTCATCCATCCTTCCTTTATGTTTCCAGTAGGCATTACGCTAACGCTAATGTTATGCTAACAGTGAAGCTAAGTGCCATTCTACAACAGCTCTGCTAAGCTTAACGGCACGGCATGAAGCTAATGCAGCGAGTGCTAAGTCAGACAAGGACCGTACTGAACTACAACCAACTGAAAACATTCAAATACGTTGCCTGGAGGACTTATGAATAACGGCACTATGGTTACATTGACAGACAAACTCCGCAGTGGCCAAAATCAATGGCTCATTTTATGGGATTAGTGCGCAGGCAGTGTTTTGAAGAATTAACATCTGTTCTGAATTATTAAGTTAAGATGATAAAAATAGGTATTTAAAAGAGGTTTGTTCAAATATTCAGGAGATGACCTCTTAAGTATTTCACGGCTGAACAGTGCATTATGGGTAGAACAATGTGTTCTTACCATTGCATGGTACTGAAGAGTCTCACTGCCTCCAGCAAATACTTTGCATATGAAGAACATTAGGGTAGGATTGTAACAGAAATGAAAAGGTCAACGTCTAAATGTTTGCCACATGTTCAATTTGACAGGCATCACCCATGGCTTAGGATAATGACTGCCCGGCGAATCAGTTCTGAGATGCAGAATGAGAAGAGGTGTCGCTGGATCATTTGACTATAGAGGGAGACTGAGGGAGAGGGAACGGGTACTTTAGGACAGCAGCACGTGACCAGTATAGTGCAGTAAGATACTCTCAACCTACCAACTTTGCATAAATTTACATATATAATAATCAGGATGCTTTTAAAAATGTTGGAGTAATTAAATAAACAAACAGATCAGAAGATACTCTTCTCACATTCACTCATAACCTACAAAAAAGCATGGAGCTCAATTATGGAGATAAAGGGGGTAAATAGATAGAAATATTCTGTATTTAAATGAATCTTATTGTCAAATTTTACATATAAATTAACAGATGCTGTACTCTTTATTCAGACCTACATGACATGATTGTTGATATTTTTTTAAGAACTCACGGTTTTCTTTATATATCTTTCATTTCCCTGCAACTTTTTCCTTTTTCCTTGTATCCAGTTCTGCAAAACCTGCATGTCGGGCCGCTGCATTGTCTGAGGAGCAGGGGGAGGTTCCCACGTGAGAAAGCATACGGCACACGGTGACTCACTGCAGAGGAAACAAGCAGTGGTCAGAGGGGAGAGATGAAGCAGCTCGCAGCTGGCAGCCGGAGGCTCACAGGTACACAACAGGTTGCTTTGTAGCTGTTAGTAGGGGAGGCGCTGGCCAGCCGGTCATTACTCAAGAAGTGACAGCTCTAGATTATTTTCAGGGGCATAGCACATAAAAATGGGAGGAGCATCTGAAGAAGAAAAATGTACACCCAATAGGCAATAAAAAAAAACATATTTCCTCAAATTAAACAACAAATTGTTCTGGGAAATTAGTAAAATTAGAGTTGCATCACATATGTGCATTTGATTAAAAACTGTGTTCTGCCTCCTATGATGGATTGACATCACTTACAGCCAATGAAAATGGGGGCAAATCTGATTGGCTCCAGGGTTTCCAATCATGACCGGAAAGTGACACAGTGATTTGAGCAGTTAGAGCTGGGATTGTGCTTGGCAAAAGGATTCATGCGATTCACACAGAGGCCTGGTCTAGTGGGCCTTCTCTTGACAAGTGACTCATTCAACATCCAAAGAGTCAATTCAGATTGCAGTGGAAGTTCTCATGAATCTCGCCTATTCATTGTGTTAAATGCTTTCAGACAGAAAATGAATTATATTATTTATACTGTAGTCTTTCAGTACATTAGTTCTGTTTCAAGCAGCCACACTAAGGGTAGAACCACAGCCATGCGGTCCATTTGATGATTGATGATTTGATAATGCGCATTTTGTCACTTTGCTCACATGACACAGCGTGTGTCGGGTGTCTGTCTGGGTGGGATGTGCTGTGATAGGATGCATTGTAGAGGCTGATATTTCTCCTCTGGAGTCTTTCTCAGACCCCATTTGAAGAAATCAGTCAAATGGGCGGTGGCGCTTTGTAGATGATTTCAGAAGGACTGTATTTTAATGTATGTAGAAATGAATCTTCTGAAAGTATGAGTCATACCCGTTTTGATGAGTACAGGCACTCGAGTCGACTTGAGTGCTGCTCCTGAAGCTGATGTGAAAGATGGAAACAGTTGCTCATTATGCTCTATTAGTCATGACAAGTTATTGGAGTGACGTTACCATACAATCCGCAGTGTGTCGCAATCATAAAGCCATGCATTACAGAGATGTGCCTTTTTCATTTTATGTATCATGCTAATTGATAGTTACATAAATAGATATCTAGCTCAAAAAGCAGGAGGCAGATTATTTGCCAAAGGCAGAGAGATTTCCCTAGTTGTATTCTTACCCACAGATATCCAAGCAATTAGGACATCGAGACATTAAATATTTCACAGGAGCTGAGCCATCTTTTACATGTTCAAAGATGTGATTGTTTGATAACTTGCGAAAATCCTTCCTTTCAGTACGCAGTGAAGGAGCCAGAATACGTCCGGCCGAATATTTCACTCTTCTTCTGCGGCCAGTTAAGTATGCTGCAGCCCCATTGCAAAGAGACACAGCCGATGCTGATTCACATTGATGCTTTTTTCCCTTCCCACAATGAATAACAGAGGGAGGGGGAGCGAGAGGGAGAGGCGGAATGAGAGAGAGTGCGAGAGGAAAAAGTGAATGACAGATGAGTGGGGTGCAAGCGAAAAGAGAAACCCAGAGGAGGAGGAAGAGAGAGCATTGGAGAATGAAAGGAAGAGATGAAGGAAGTGAGACCAGCAGAATCAGTGGAGAAACAAGCAGAGGTGGAAAGTTCAGGTTCAGAAAATACTAATCCACACCATGGTTTTGTTTCAACCAACCAGTTGAGTACTATGTGACTGTGGCTTTTGATACTAAAAAGGCTAGTGGTAACAAAATCTTGGTCTGGATTAGTACTTTACCAAACCTGAGCTTTCCACCTCCTGAAACAAGTGGCATGGAAGGGTTTGAGGGGGGGGTGGGCCTGTGAGGGAGCCCAGCAAGCAGACCGGGGGCTTTGCTGCTGTGAGGATTAATAGCTCCGGGTGTAATTGGGTTCAACCGGCTTTAAGGAAAAGCCATCTTTAAACTGCCCCGTGACAGGCAAGAGCCAGAGGCTCTCTGAGCCCGGGGAGAAGATATCCCCCACGTTCCACAGACTGAGCACCTCAAAGGTAACAAAATAATAATACAGCAGAGGACATGAACGTGGGAACACTGCACAATGAGGCTTAACAGAAAAGGTGGACATGCTGCCTTGGCCCTACTATGGCCATCCATGTGAGGAGAGACCTCCAGCTAGCTTTCCGACAAAAACTGAACTCTGTGCCTGTGCTTTATGCAATAGGTATAAATGGCTCACGCAAAATATCCAGGTTGAATATCAACCACTCCTGGAGCTCTCCTGGTGGAGGGGTTTGCGTGTTCCAATGATCCCAGGAGCTAAGTTGCCCGGGGCTTTATGCCCCTGGTGGGGTCACCCAAGGCAAACAGGTCCTGGGTGAGGAACCAGACGAAGCGTGGCTCACAAGACCCCTAATGATGAGAAAAATATTGGATCCACGATTTCCCTTGCCTGGAAGCGGGTCCCCCCCTGGAGCCAGGCCTGCGGGTGGGGCTCGATGTCAAGTGCCCGGTGGCCAGGCCTGCACCCATGGGGCCTGGTCAGGCACAGCCTGAACAAGGCATGTGGGTCCCCCCTCCAATGGGCTCACCACCTGTAGGAGGGGCCATAGGGGTCGGGTGCAGAGTGAGTTGGGCAGTGGCCAAAGGTGGGGACCTTGTCAGTCTGATCCTCGGCTGCAGAAGCTAGCTCTAGGGACATGGAATGTCACCTCTCTGATCGCGAGGCTGTGAAGTTCCGACTAGATATAGTTGGGTTCACCTCGAAGCACGGCTTGGGCTCTGGAACTAGTCTCCTTGAGGGGGGTTGGACCCTCCTCCACTCTGGAGTTGCTCGCAGGGAGAGGCGCCAAGCAGGGGTAGGCATACTTATTGCCCCCTGGCTGGGCGCCTATACACTGGGGTTTACCGCAGTGGACGAGAGGGTAGCCTCCCTTCACCTTCAGGTGGGGGGACGGGTCCTGACTGTTGTTTGCTCTCACTGGGACAGTTCGCAGCCGAGTGTGAAGCAGCTGGGATGAGAATCAGCACCTCCAAATCCGAGACCATGGTCCTCAGCCGGAAAAGGGTGGAATGCTCTCTCCGAGTCGGGGAGGGGGTTCTCCCCCAAGTGGAGGAGTTTAAGTATCTCGGGGTCTTGTTCACGAGTGAGGGAACGATGGAACGGGAGATCGACAGGCGGATCGGTGCGGCATCAGCAGTGATGTAGGCGCTGCATCGATCTGTCATGGTGAAGAAGGAGCTGAGCCAAAAGGCAAGGCTCTCGATTTACCAGTCGATCTACGTTCCTACCCTCACCTATGGTCACGAGCTGTGGGTAGTGACCGAAAGAACGAGATCGCGAGTGCAAGCGGCTGAAATTAGTTTCCTCTGCAGGGTGGCTGGGCTCTCCCTTAGAAATAGGGTGAGGAGCTCGGTCATTCGGGAGAGACTTAGAGTAGATCCGTTGCTCCTCCGCAATAAGAGGAGCCAGATGAGGTGACTCGGGCATCTGCTTAGGATGCCTCCTGGACGCCTCCCTGGTGAGGTGTTCTGGGCATGTCCCACTGGGAAGAGGCCCCGGGTAAGACCCAGGACATGCTGGAGGGACTATGTCTCTCGACTGGCCTGGGAACGCCTCGGGGTTCCCCCAGAGGAGCTGGATGAAGTGGCCGGGGAGAGGGAAGTCTGGGTTTCCCTGTTGAGACTGCTGCCCCCGCGACTTGATCTCGGATCAAGCGGAAGATGATGGATGGATAGAATATCAAATAATGACATATTTATGTATGTTATTGAAGACTCAGCACACAGTTTAATAATGCTTAATGTAGCCATGATCACGTTGGTAATGGTAAGACATGATCATGTTATGGCTTGAAATGGACTTCATTATATACCACTCATTTTTGTTAAGAGTTCAATTTACTGGCAATTCCAAGTCTAGAAAATCATTATCATTCCCCAGAAATGTTGTTTATATTCACTCACAGTACTTTTCCAGTTTTTATGAACTGATGAGTCAGTAACCTGATCGAGAGAAAATATTTCTTTAATAATTGCAATATCTGTTCAGTCTGCCAGGGAATATTTTTAACACTTCCCCGTATTTTCTTTTCCATGATTCTAGCCCTGTTAAAGGTTCATTGCCATTTATTCATGAAAAGGAAGGGTCTTCTTGAGCAGAAACATCTGGTAAGGCCTCTAACACAGACAACAACGAAAAACCAAAATCTTGGACCAAACCTGAAAACCTGGCTCAAACTCTAAGCCATTTCAACTAGTCCTGACTGAGTGTTGACATGTAAGAGCATATTAGCAAGGAGGGAAGCCACAGGAACCATCTCTGTAGTATTTCAGTTTGTTGCCACATGAGCGCCCCCTGGAGACTCCTTAGATGACTGCAGGTCATGTGAACATTAATGTGCCATTTAGGAGACATACAGTACATGCTGCCTGAAATGGATTCTGGAGTGCAACGTTCATAATATTTGCATCGTATAAGAGTAACATTTAGCTGCAAACTGATATATACATGTGTTCACTATTCAGAGGACAGAGTTGTGCCTTACCAGACAGCACAGGAGCTTCTATGCCTTTCATTTGCTAGATTTCAGACCCAACACAATGCTCCAGTGGAGTACCTGATAAAGGAACATGGATGGTAATAGCCCTCTTTTCAACTATTAAGGAATAATTCTCACTGTAATGGTCTGCCATCATTCGGATTCTGCAAATAAGGAAAAAACACGGCTTAATAAACTCTACGCGACTGTATTATGCGAGAGACTCGAAGGGTGTTGCTCCCAGTCCAGATCGACTGGTTCGTTTGTATTGCGCTGTTTCTGCCATTATAACCTGACTGTGAAACCACGGGATGCAACATTACTGCTGAATGTGCTATGAATCACACGGGCTGTGGCAATAAGCTAATGCAGGCCCTCTGTCATAGTGCCGGAGGGTGTCATTGTTGGCGATTTGTACCCTGGCCCGCCCTGCTCCATGGCGACTGCTGAGGTGTTACTGCTAACATCTGTCTGCCCCCTCCGATTCGCTATTGCCCCCTCCTAGCCAGCCGTAGTCCCAGAGGCTCCCTGCTGGCTTGTGTTCACTGTGTGATGGCCCTTTGGTGCAGGAACCTAATCGCTGCACCAAGGATATCACCGGCAAGTGTTATGTGAGTTGAAAGGTACCAGATCCAGCATCGGATGGTTTCCTGAGGATTGAGGAAGCTCTACAACAGCCAGCAGTAGGATATTTTAAACCTGGTTCCAATCCTGGAAGAAAGCCACCTGTGAAGTGTTGGTTTTAACTAGACTTCAGCTCTTAGCATATAAAGATGTTCTTTCTGCATTCAAGATTACCATAAACAGATGATGCATACGGACAGAAAATTATAAACTATTCTTAGAGTTAATACATATATCTATTCATGTACTGTAGTGGACTGGACTTCAAACTTTAGATATATGGATTTTGTAATACACATCAGACCATGTTAGTTACCAAAAACTATATGTCTATTTTTGATAGATTTTTGTCACATTACACATCACATTACAATAATGAAACATCATTTTCATTGACCTTGCAGCCTTGAGGTGACATGCGCCTTTCTTTCAGGAACAAGCAATAATAGTAAGCAAAATTAATTTAAACAGTAATAAAAGTGTGTCTTACAGCTATAACTGGGTCTTAATTTGTACAGTGTCACCTGATTTTATTTGTAGTTAGGCATCATGATTGGCTCGTGATTTAAAGACATGAAAGCTGAAACCTTAAGGGCTTACACAGTGCTAACAAGAGCTAACAGAGCTAACAAGCCACGCCTCCATGCTTCGACATGCTCAGATGAGCACTGGACATGGGAGCAAACGCAGTCTCAGGTGCAACGCTGGGTTTGCATCACTGTTTCTAGGGGGAAGGGAAGCACATCATGTAGTATAAGTCATTACTGCCAACAGGGATCGGGTGACATCACCTGACCCACTCTTCCTAGACAGACAGCATCCCCAAGCCCTTTTAGACAGCATGATATTATATATTACAATAAAACTGAGAAGAGTAACTCCCCAGACTGCCACAGTGACGTAGACCACCAGCCGGTCATTGGCGTTGTAAACAAAATATCCTTGGTGGACCTTTTCTAAATGCCTGTTTTATCATCGCTGCAGACACTGTGGCAAAAGCGATGACAGCAAACCAAATACCCAGAAAGAACTGATAATTGATTTGGACTCAGAGGCCGGCTGGTTCTAGAGCCAGACTGGCATTAACAGAATGCAGCTGGTCATTCGGAGAGAAAGGCAACATCCTTCTCTCAATGGGATCCTGGGAGGATTTTTGCAGTCTATTTCTGTGAGGAAACACTCAAATTCAGTCATAAGTGATACATACCAGTTTTATTCCCACAATGCACTTGTCCTCTCGTTTGTTCTGTCAGGACTGCTCAGGTGATTTACATCAACGGCTCACCTGGAAGATGTCTTGTGGGACTGGAATCCCAACACCTCCATTGTGCCGGTTTCTGAATAGACAAGGATGATTGATAGACAAAGATGATTGCATAGACTTGTAGGGGCAGGTTAAGTCCAAAAATATATAAAACTGCATCTCTGCCCTAAACAAACAGAACAGTATAAAGCAGGGTACCACAGTGGTGACTTGCTGGTGGGGGATTCAAACCTGCAATCTTTGAATTACAAGTGCGCTTCCCTAACCATCAAGCCGCCACTGCCCACCCACCAAATGCCATAATGGCAATCCATTGGTGCTTGTTCCTTTCCCTCAAAACCTCAATTAAGTGCCCGTTCCATTCCGCTATGCCTGTGCCACATGGATTTGTTTGACATTCCAATTGAAGGAAACCTTACAAGGTGTTATCTTAATAGGGTCTGTCTTTGAGTAATTCAGGTATTGAATCACTATATCTGTAATGTGAGCCATGGTTAACTGCAGGAACACGCATTCGTCTTGCCTTTAATATCTCTGGGAAGGTCATGCATGAGTAGTACACGTACATCTCTCATCTCTATAGTGTCGGTAAAAGCCGCCTGGACGACTGTACTATAATGGTTGCCATGGAAGCAGACAGGGCAGAGAATTCCAGGTTCTATTGCAGCGAAGCTCTAGAGTGGCACACACACACCGAAATGGTATTTCCGGCACTGGTAAAAAGGCATTTTCCTGCCTTGTGTGGCTGGTGAGGCTTGCTGGAAGATACTGTGAATATACTGGACTTAGGAGAATGAGAAAAGCCCCTCTATGCAAGCCCGCTGCCTGGCGTTTACCAGCGTCGATGCCTGGGACCATCCACCACTTCTCTGCTATCTTGACAAATGTTCAGAAAGCATAGGCAATGTGTTTATTTTCAAGGCTGAAGTTGTGAAAATCACAAGAGGCACATCCACTGTGTGTTCCTGGATACTTTTTAGCCAGATTTATTTTTCAGTGAATTTCAAATTATTGGATGTTTTTTCTCACATAGACCTTATCTTAAGGAATAATAGCAATTCCAGTAGGTAATTCTCTTTGTTCTCAATGGTAAGACACTGTTCAACAAAATATCTATCATACCCATTTTGCATACCCCTGTTGATCACCATGCGATTTTAGTTCAATATAGAATGAATAGGTTATACATAATTGGTACATGCTGGACAAACACTGCCCCCTACTGGCAAAGACTTTGCTAGTTCAACCATAAGATTGTCTTTGAAGGCATGTGGAATAGGGTCCAAAAAGGCATATTAATTTCACTTTATTCATAGGCTAACATTTTCTATGTTTTAAGAGAAAATAACACTGTACTACATACACACAGAACTAGCCCAACCTTTCCCAAAAAAAGCAATTTTGATGTCATCAAGAGATATTTCTGTTTGGGCTTGTATTTGAAACCAAATAGGAGCAAAATTCAATAGATTTGAAAATGTCAATATTTCTGTAATCTAATTTATCTCCAGGCAGATATTGTGGAATTCCCTTTGTCTCTTAAATTTTCCATATTTTTAAAGCAACATTACTGCACGCTGATATTTACAATGAAAATCGACTCTTCTCCACGCCTTTGCAGGTCCTGACAATCACCATCAATCTTCCAACCACTACTTCATCACAGGGTCATGGAGAGTTATCCCAGAAACCACAGGGCATGAGGCAGCGGAACAACCTGGATGGGATGCTAGTCCATATCATTGCACACATGCACACACAGACACGCAAACACACTGTCCATGTATTCATGTTTTTGTGGGGACTTTCCATTCATTTCTATGGGGAAAACTCTAGTCCCAACAATGACAACCTTAACCCCTACCCAGCCCTAACCTTAACCATAAGTAACCAAAGAAAATACAAGGCTTTTGGCTATTTTAGTTTTATGACTGTATTCACATATGTTTATAAAACTGAGTTTCCCTTGTGGGGAGATAAAAAAATGTCTCCACAAGGTATACAGTATCAAGTTTTATTACATTATGGGAACACTGGATCCCCACACTGTAATATATACACAACAGCACATACACATATAAACATGCAATCACGATACCCACAAATACACACAATGGTAATCTGCCTAATGATGTGTCTTGGGAGAGCAGGGGGAGGCCAGAGTATACACATGAACCCCTACACAGCACAAGGAGAAGATTCAAAGCCCCCACACACACAGCAAGGGATCCCCAACGTCCTACCCACGCTACCATCCTGCTACCTGGCCCTAATAATCTGTTTTTCATGAACCTTTGATGCCATGTAACAAACAATCTACTTAATGGGCACATGGGAAACTCACTCAGATAGAGGGAGAAACGTCAGGAAGAAGAAGAGCCAAAGGAATGCCTATGGTCCTCTGGCTGACACCATCGTTAACGGCAAAGTATAATCAGGCAAATGGCAGGACACCTCAGGTGGGTGGGTACATCGTGGAGCAGATATGGGTAAAACCGTTAGACAGGCAGAAGGGCAGGTGGGGTGGCCCTGGCAGACAGGCCCATGGGCAGGCATTGTGCTACCCTGTACCCAGAACATTGAATGGTTTACCCCAAAAAGCGGGTGCATCAAATCTATCATCTTACTATCATAATATTGTTTGTGGTGATGTGCAGAAGTGTTTAGTGTGACACTGCCACGAGAATGGGTTTTTGTAAATAAATAAAAAAAAAGTTACTTGGGCATAAGAAAAACATTTTAAGAGGTTGTATATAAAGTGTGTCTAAACTGATTTTTTTGGACAACGCACTGTGATATTCGGTATAATATGGTAAAATGCCTTATTGAATGGTAATTGAACCATTTATATTATTACTAAATACCCAATTCAAATGTAAAACTATTCAGTTGTTATTACTACGAACTCCCTATACAAATGGGAGTTTTAGGTTAAAGACAATCCTCTGCACGTGTGTGGAAGTGGTGGAACAAGTTAATGCAGGTTTTATGACTGACATTACTGTACATGAGCAATTCATTTCCTTTGGTTAGGCAACTGATTGGCCAACTTATAAAAAATATATATACAAAATTGCATCATGTCACCTTTGGAAAAGCTTTCCGCGCAGCTCATCCAAAAGACAACACACCCTGACCAGTCGAGTTACAATAATGAATTGACAAAAAAAATGTTTCGGGGATTAAAACTATATTTGTAGTAACAGTGTCCAGCTTTATCACCTAGCTTCTTCCGTCCGTTTTCTGAGTTTGAGAACCCAGTGTTGAATATTACATACGAAGACCCAGGGAACGTGCATGAGACGTACAGGCGGCTCTGGGATGACTGGATGTGATCCTCACTCTACAATGTTTCATAATAACCGGCTACAGCAAAAGCTGCGATGTTAATTCATGCACCTTATATAAAATAGCGGCCTCATCATCCATTGTAGGTCGTTCATTGTAGGTAGGTGCTGCCCATGCACCACAATTAAATACCACAATGAATGACTTTAGATATAAGCATGGCCGCATATCCTAATTGACACACACGTTACAGCGAAACAGCATAGGGTACTCCGTATTTCAGGCAGGATCTAGGCCCCTCTCAGCAACCAAGTAGGATTATTCTCCAGAACTTCCCAGGTGAAACACAGGTGTTCTCATATCTACCCGACTACAAAAGCCCAAGAGGACCCAGACAGTCCGCAAGGCGTATGAGGTTCTGATTGGGACCATGATACAATCAAATCCGTTTCCGCAACGTATATATTTAGAGTGATGATTTGTTTTTCAGTCTAAGCTACCTATTTTGAACGCGTTAAGGTGTTTAAACGGCTAGGATTTGTTTTATCTGCTTTTAACAAGCTACCCTACACGGGTTCATCACCATGGTGAATTCTGACGGACATTTTGATCAAAATGCAATTTTTACCCATGGTCATTGTATTTTAAAGCGTAGCTCACACGGTTTTTCTCAATCAAAACATTTTGCTACTGACATGCTTGTCGCATGAACACATACAGATTTAAGTTCATAACAGGTTTGGATGGTCGTGGTTTTCATAAACAGTGAACAAAGCTAAGACGACCATTGAATTTAGCTAATTATAGTACGTCATTAATAAAGCCAGGCCGTTGCATTGAATTGCATAATTTTATTTTTTGCCAGTGCCAGTTAGGAAAATAAAACTTCTTAAGGCATAACTCACATCATGAACTCCCAATACCAGGTGAAACTTTCCCATTGGCCAGAAAAAGAACCTCCCTCTGAGGTTTAATTGGATGTTGTGGAGTTGACTGCTGGCTGTATTAACCAATGAACATCTGAACTTACAATTGGCTTTTACTGCTTTTTGGTTGCGTATGTAAGGGAGGGGTACCGAAAAAATAGATTGGTGCGTGTGAGTGTGGTTAAACCGCCAAGGGAAAGTCTTTGGCTCTGGAAGCTTTAGGTTCTTTTTCCTTCTTCTGTTTAACGGGTTCTGTCAGAAGCTGTAAATATCTCACTCGGCGGACGTGTCGGTAAGTTTTCCGCCCTCGAGGCTCGACTTTCGGTCCGGTGTGTGTGTGTGTGCTCGTGAGCGCCTCGCGCTCGGCGTCACGGACCGTGGCTCGGGCTCCGGTGTCACGCTGGTCCGCCTGAACCGGGCGCCTGTGTTCCGCGGCGGGCTCGGCCCGCTGGGAAACCGGCTGGCTGGGGTTTACTGCCCGGGGAAAATAGCGCTGTATCGTGGGGGAGAACTTATAAATATGCGTATAGTGTGTGACTTAGTGGCAGAATTTTGATTTACGGTAAAAGGTATAGTGTTTCACGGTGAGGTGCGTACCGGCAATAATAAAAGCACTCAATAAAGATAGCTATCAAGTTTTCATCATTACACCTCCGGCCGTATCAGGCTACCTAGCCGGTTTAAGTTCAGTTTGTTAACCCAGCCGCCTAGTTTAGTTACTTATTTGACGTTGCTGAGAGCTATGCGGATGATAACAGGAAACGAGTGGCTTGCCATCCATTAAAGTGGATTCACCAGCACGGTGGAATTGAGTCATTTCTTTTGGGCATTTGAACGTCCTAGCCAGCCTGTTTATTTTTTTTCTTGAACTTCCTTGGCTTTCTTACAATAGCAGTTCTAAATGATTTTTTTGCAGCGGATCGGCTATTTGCAGCTGATCGTATTTGTGTATCGCCGCCGGTTGTCCGCCTACCGGGTGCTCCTTACTGGTGGGCATTTTGTCTCCCTAAATAGGAATATACGTGAACTCACAGACGCAGATAACCTTCGATGCATCCTTCGATCTGTGGAACCGTTGATGTGTGATGCTATGTGACCCCCGCCCCCCATATGCTTTGTATGTTTAAATGTCAGAGTCCTTCGCAAAATAATCATCAACAGGGCGGCAGTGACTGGTCGTAAAATCTCTTGTTTTTTGTTTGTTTGTACTGTAATCCGGGCGATCCACGTAGGAATTTGTGCGGCTGCTGCCGCCAGGGTTAGTCCAGAGCAGCTGTTCTTTCCCTAAAATCCCCCTGCCAGGGAACGGCTGCGGCCTACCAGTCCTGGGAACGTGATCGGCACGTTACCCTGGAGGCCCGTCATCAGGTTCAGGACAGGCAGAACAGTGTGTGTGTGTCCTGTTTTTTAATTGTCGCTTGGATGATGTAGACGGGCATAACCCCTTGCAATCGCTGGCAGGTTGCACATGTTCCGAGTTCTGTCTCAGAAGTCAGATGCTGTTGTTGGTCCTCTGTTGTGGAATGCTGTCTTTGGCTGGGGAGGCAATTACAAGAACAGCTGAGCCTTTAATGGTGACACCCCCCCCTCCAATTTTTTCTTTTGTTTTAAAAGTAACCAACTAAGTTAGGGATTTCTTGCATGTTACATAATTACTATCTCCTGCTTGGTCAGACAAATTATTTTGGGGGAAAACACGTACCAACTGTATCTAAGAAATCCAGGGATGTTTGCTGGTCCCGTTGTGATCACTGTAAACGTTTGTGTTGAACTAGTTCCACACAGAATCTAGCATAATGCATTGTATGTAGCATTCTCAAATTTTCTCATGGTTTTGGTTTACATGAGAAAAAGGTAAAGTTGAGAAAATGCAAGAATGTAATTTCTTTGTGAAGTGTAAACATCTTGTGTGTAAATGTATGTGACGGCTTGTTATACTGGTTATCGTGAACTTAGTAGCCTCTTAGTAACAGAAAAAATGCAATGTGGCCAATGCGATTGCATTGCTGTGTTTGAGGAAGACTGACTATGAAGTGGTGCTGTATACATTTTACACAAAGTTGTTTTATTTTAGTTTAGCGCTTGCCATTTTAGAAAACTTAAACAAGGCATTATCTATTAAAAACTACATTTATTTTAAATGTATACTATGTAGAAATTAATTCTGGATAATTATGTCTGAGTGTGTGGGAAATAGCTTCTCGTGGTTCAGTTAGGGATGAGTCTTGGTGTGCAGTGTGTTTTTCAGGTTTTCTGTAGCATAACAGGATGTGACGTTAGAAAAATGTGATGCCTGACAGTGATGTTTTTAGGCCACATCTGAACAGACGCTGGGTAGCAGCAGCACTCAACAGTTGCCTACAAAAGGCAATAACCTTGGAGAAAATCTGAACTAAAATTTGATTCATAGGTTGTGCTGTTGTATACAATGCACACATATGGTGAATTTCTGATAAGTATTTTCCAGAATTTTGTCATTCATTCATTCATTCATTCATTCATTCATTCATCTTCCATAGCTCCTTATCCAGTACAGGGTCACAGTCAGCCTGGAGCCCAACGTTAATGGCACGTGGTATGAAAATGGCTTTTAACCTAGGCAAGTAAATGAAAGATGTTGTTGTAGCATCACGATACAGTAGCATGCATCAGTTTCACATCCAGAACTGCCCCGCTGCAGTCTGGCTCATTAAGGCATTAGTTCATCAGAGTGATGATTATTGAATCTGCCTCTCCCCATAGCTGGGCTAGGTTCTCTAGGGAACTGGATTTCCCATCCAGTCTTTTAAACTGAGCCACAGTAATACCAAAGACTCAAAGGTGGTAGCTATGATGTGTTGAAACTGGTTAGGTGAATGGGATTGAGTAGATATGGGTGCTGTCTGTCATATGGAAATATGTTGTTGGTTATGGGCTCAGAATATTCTTGGCAGCATTTTTGACTGATATGTAGAATGGTTCTGGGTTTGTCTCATGCTTTCTGCCATTAGTTGCACTGAACAGAAGTGAAATTGTGAAGTTATTTGGTGGGAGAACTGCAGACCTGCCAGTCAAGCTGATAACTGGGACAGATGAGAGCCCTTACAGCTCAGATGGCTAAAGCCGACCCCAGTGCATGATGGTGTTTGCTGCGGCCGCCAACCAGAGCCATCTGGATGATGTTCTGATCCCTAGAGAACTGTTTCATCGGAGTATTAGTCCCATTTCCTGATTTCTTGTTTTTTTATATGTGGTGTGTGGTGCCACCCTTTGGTGTTCATTTCTCGAATAGTTTTACCTGTTCAGGCGGAAATAACTTTCATTTCGGGAGATTTTGCTTGAAACGACATCTGAGCCTGTCCTCACCTGGTAGGCATCCAATCAGAACTGAACTTGCAGCGTTCTCGGCTTCCCTTGAGTCGAGATTCATACAAGTTTAGGCTTTGCTCCTCTCTAATGTCATACTTCTCCTGTTTTTCTTTCTGCCCGTAGATCATTCAGTGAGCTTCCTGTTTTGTGGTTCATTTTTTTCTGTCTTTGGCCTCTGCAAATCTTTTGTGCTGAAATGTCAGGGTCAATAGTAGGGATGTGCCCATCGACATTTTTCAGTTCCGATCCGATTTCGATACAATAGCTCTTTTTACATTAAGATCTTGTTATAAAAAAATCAATTTTACATTATGAATATTTTTAAACTAGTAAATACAGATGAGAAAATGTATACCAAAAAATCTTTAATTAGGCTACTAGAAACATGCATATTGTACTATTCCACCTTGTTTGTACATCTTGATTTCCGCGTTTTTGAGGCAGCTTATTGTGCAATTTGAATATATTTTAGGAGAGTATACGTAAGAGGTGAATGCTTAAAATTTCCCAAAATGTTTCTCCCACTGGCAACAGCGTCACTTACACTTAGATGTGATCGCAGCCCCTCGTGAATCACAAGCTGTAGCGAGTGCGTAAAACAGCCCAAGCTAGCGACTCCCAAATCTTCCATTGCATTATTCATAGCACTCGCGTCGTCTCGCACAATTGCGTGTGCTTCGTTTAGTGGTATTTTCCAGTAAACACTACTCTCACCCCTTTGTTTTGACAAAGATTGCAAATCGCCATGCTGCTGCTTGTTAAAACCGTAAAATACTTCCAGATCATCACCCTCTTATCTGATGTTCTTAAGCTCCTCGTACTGCCAAGGGTTTGCGCATGACGTCGCTGCAGGCAGAAGTCACCGTGCCCACACCCAATGACTAGCAAATAAACTAAGTGGCAGCGTTAGCGTTCAGGTTCAATGTCGCAAAAAACACAACTAAAATATGAAAAAGCTGTTGTGCGATTGTACAAATAGCTCCCATTTCAGGTTAAATCTGTCTTTTGATCTGTCACGTATGGTTGATGCCCGTTCCGTCAAATAGGTCTGGATCCGGGCCGATATCAGTCCGAATATCGGATTGGTGCATCTCTAGCTAATACAGTAGGAAATGAGTTTTGTACAGTGGGTATTTGTTAATTTATTAGAATTTGAATTACATGCTGTTATGAAATACTTTGTTATATTTAGTATTGAAATGCCTTGAGCATTTCAGAATTTTATGTTGTGATAATTTATAAAGCTTTGGCTGATGTCCAGATTTCACGCATTCGCTAAAGTTTTCTTTGAAGTTATTGTAATTCTAATATCTGTACAGGCTTTAAGCAGTGAATCTGTCTGGAGGCAGGGTTCTTCATCTCATGGCATTAATGCCTTCATCGGAACCATAGCCTTGGATGTGAGATTGTTTGAAAAGGGTTCCCGCTGGCATTTGTGCGTCTGTCATCCTCCGTGCGACCATAGGCCTTGTGCACCCACGCCTGTGAAACAGAGCCCATTTTTATGTGAACAGTCCTCTTTTTTTTCTTTCTTTTTCTTTCTTTCTTTCTTTCTTTAAAGAGAACACCAGGTCATCCTGTGAAAAATAGCTCAGTTCTTCTTTTAAGGTGTTATCAAAATGGTTGTGAAAGTAATTTCTCTATGAAAACATCTCAGTTCTTTTTCAGTGCAGTAGTGGAAATTAACAGTGTAGGCCTTTGTTCCCTTGTATATGATTTCCAGTCAACAACCCATTATTAATTTCTGTTCCCCTGAGCCTGCATTGGCAGTTGAATAACACAATACAATCTGCCTTTGAGATGTTTTATTTTATTTAGTGTGATTGAGCTGAAAATGGGCTCCCGTTCCTCATGTCAGCTTAGAAACTCCAGAATGGTCATGGTATAGTGGAGTTGACACAGGCCTGGTTTTACAGTCTTTTTAAACGATATGCACGCGTACTCGCACAGTCACACATGGCCCCTTTGTGCTGGCGTGTTTTTGAGGCCTTGAGTCCCCAGAACAGAAGCACTATTGAGGCCCATTGTGGAATGTGGGCGGAGTCTTTCAGCCAGGAGCGCGGGCACCGGCTGCGGGCCTGAGCACGAGGACAGAAACCCTTCGCTGAATACCAGCTCTTACATATTCAAGTATTCTGCATGTGGATTTTTTTTTTTTTTTTTTTTACTGCGTGCCTGCCCCCACTATGACTCCCACCTCCAGCTTCATAACATTTGTAGGGGGTCTTTTTCCCTAGGAGGTAAAATTGCTTGTGGTCATTTACTGG
Organism: Hyperopisus bebe; assembly: GCA_026777045.1. Taxonomy (NCBI): domain Eukaryota; kingdom Metazoa; phylum Chordata; class Actinopteri; order Osteoglossiformes; family Mormyridae; genus Hyperopisus; species Hyperopisus bebe. The sequence continues at coordinate 226,376 of JAODJW010000108.1, forward strand.
GAATAGTAATAAGTTCCAGCGAGTGTTTTTGGGGAGAGTGGGTTGGTGTAATGGCAGGCCAGTGATGGTGGAAAGTATTTAGGGGTTTGGCCATATTAGGGACAAACTCCGCCCATATATATGTTTGTCTGGACGCAATTACTGTCTAGTTTCATGAAATGTGGAAGGGATTCTGCTTTTAACACTGTCGGTTGTGATTTTCAGCATCCCTCTAGTAAGGCCTTTTTAAAAATACATGTTGTCACTGTGTTTGGCTGTGAGTTTTGCATACTACGTGAATTGAATGCACATTAACCAAATGGAACATTTAGGTAACCCATAATGCTTTTATGGATGGATAAAACAGCCTGTGTGTTGTTAACATGGAGTACCAATGAGGTTGCATTTTGGTCACCATGCCAGGGTCGCCCTTGCTCTTGACTTGCCCCTGAACTTGTGCTCTTTCACAACCATAGCATTTCCCCTGAGTGACAAACTTGAGCCACACAGCGTTGCTCTTTCGTATGTCGTGCATATTTGAGCTGTGAAGTAACATGCTTCAGAGCCAGTGTGATTTACGATGGCCTGTGCTTCTGTAAAATATAAATTGCTTCAAACTGGTGTCCTGTAAGTGGAGGGTTTAGCTCAGGCCTTGCTCTTTCAGGTGTAATTTCTTTGAATAAATAGAACAAAATAACAGCAGCTTTTTTTGTCTCTAAAAACCGCATTAGGGTGGTTTTTTTCCTCTTTCATTCTCTGTGAAATCACTACCAGTAAGCGTGAGGCAATTAGACAATGTTCACACAGGCCTTTTTGCACAGGCTGCTCTTGTAAAAAGATTCTTTATTGCATGGTTAGAACTAAATGGTAATTATTTCATTAAAAAAATAGTTATTTTTGGAAAAAGCATCAGTTTATATTCTGTACTTGTTTTGAATAACTGAATGTGTGCTAATTTCTTGATTGTAGTGACAGCTGCACGCCCCCTGCTTTAGAGAGGACCTTGATGTGTTGTGTGTCCTGGGTTCAATTTCTAGGTAATGATTGGACACACTGGAGCTAATCAGTCCGCTAGTACAGTTTTTCCCAGCCCAGTCCTCAGGGAATCCCAGACAGTCCACCTTTTTGCTCCTTTCCAGCTCCCAGCCAATCAGGAATACTGAATATCTGGTACTGGCCCAGTGGGAGCAGAGGGGAAACAAAAACATGGACTGTCCAGGATTCCCTGAGGACTGGGTTGGGAAACACTGCACTAGTATATGCTGTCAGTGCGCCAGGCTTTGCTAGTGGGCCTCAGATGGCTTTTGGGTGGTGTGTCTGTTAAGATCCAACCACATATCCATATATGTCATATTTCTCATCAGAGGTGCATCAAGCCCTTTGCTATGTACTCTGTCATCTGCTAGGAATAGTCTTATTTCACTAAGATTAAAATGGGGTGCCTTGATATTTATGCTGGTCATCAGATGTACTCCCCCAAGTTATCTTCAGTATCATTTTTCTGGCCTGTTTTTTTCCTCTGATGTGAATGTGTTTGTTTAGAAATGACAACTTGAAGTAATGTTTTAGTCAGTGAAATTACTGAATTCCCAATTCTCACGTTGGCTGTGAAAACCAGGTGACCAGATTTTAATTAATTAATTTTTTTTAAGTTGGTGCGCCATTGTGGAATCTTTGATCGATACCGATTACAGGGGTGGGCATTTCAGGTAGTATTACTAGTTGAATTTCTCCTGCAATAAATCAAAAAATATTTTGATTATCCCACAACCCACATGGAGCAATTTGTGTATGGATCAAAATATTTATTTTGAAATAATATTTGTTGCTGCTAAAGGATAATGTAAAACGTTTTTTATAAGTAGCTTGAATAAATTAAAATGAAACGCATCAAACTGAATGGATAGCTCAAGGTGAAGTAGCATACAATAATGTTTAGTAGCCTGTGCCTTCAGCAGTTACGGCAAATGCCTGTTTATTTTTAACAACACTTGACTGGCCTATAGACTACTCTGTTAATTTCCATAGAAAATGAGACATCACTTGTTGCAAAAGTACAACTTAAAACATTAAAAGTAACCTTAACTAGGGTGAAATTCAACCATAAATTACATATGAAATCTTTGTGATAGTGTAATATTTGTAAAACATAAAAGGAATTGAAAACTATATAGCCAAATATATATATTTTTTTTTTAATCCGTTGATTTTTGTCAAATTTGACCGTTTTGATAGGTCAACTTATGTCGAATGGTGCCAACACAAAGCAGTTACTTTTTCTCTATCATCTTTGTGGAATACGGAATATTTCTACACAGAGAAAGGCAAATGTTTTGGTGACCAGTTCTTATTCACTATTTTCCTCCTTACTCATTTTGTTTAGTTTCTCATGAATGTTCTACACTGAGTGAGTGCAACCACAAGGATGTAAATGATATGATTGGTCTGGAGAGCAAAAACAGTAGCTGATAAACTTCAGAATGAATAAATTACAAACTGATTAGTGAATGAATCAGTCATATCAACAATTTCAACCAGCACAATTTTGCAAAATAATTTTTTAAATAGCTGTTTTTATTGTCCTGTTACCTTTTTTTTCCCTTTTTGATTTTGTACGTATTCTTGAATAATTCTTAATACTGACTAAACCATAACCACTATATGTTTGTCTAATGTCATTGATACCAATGACTAGCTAAATTCTGAGCCACTTGCTGTGTTGACGGTGGGGGTTGTCCTCCATAAAACGGCCGGTGTAGATTAGCAGAATGACATGACATCGTTTTTTTATTCTGTGGAAAATTAGCCAGATTTAATAATCAATTAAAAACATGTTGTAGACTGGTAATTTGATATCTTTTCCAAGTGGTGAATGAGTGACAATTCCTAACTTTCCACTGTGATAAAGGTTAAATATTGGCCAATTCTGACACTTTGGGCTGATGCTGGTGTGTTGATTTATTTTTTATTTTTTTGCAAATCAGTCTATACCAATATTCATCCATCCATCTTCTATACCCGCTTGTCCAGTGCAGGGTTGTAGGGGTCCAGAGCCTATATACCATTTATATTAACTGATTCTGTGCATCTGTTTTTTTTTTTTATTGTTTTCTTTAGGATTATCATGGGATTGTCTTGGTTTTGCTTTCTTTTGTCCTTCTGTTTTGCCTGCCCTCTAAGTGGACCCTGTGGCCCAAATGAAGATGACTCCTTCTGCAGTAGTTTGTGGTTAATATTTAACTGGTTCCCTCCATTGTAGAGTGCGCCTTATAGCCATATGGTCTGCATCCCAAGGGGAGACTTTAAAACCTCAAATATAAAATTGACTTAAATCCATATCCACCACCCAAGGCATAAGGTTACAAGTATATTGTAGGAGTGTTGTGTATCATACTGTACAGCTGAGTGGACAAGAGAATCTCACCTGCAAAATTAAAAGCATCATTACATATCGACAATGTTAGCCTAAATGTAGCCAGGCTTGTCACTTTTGGAACCATTCCTTCATGCATTGCAATGGACTGCAGTCCCATGGTGACCCAACCATCCTCACTGTAGGTCATTTTATTGTCACAGGTGATTAGGCATATGATTGTGGTATCAACAAATTTGATGCTTGTGTTGAAGCCATGCAATCATAGCATGTAAAGCAGTAATAGGCTGAAGGTGTCTGGCCATGCAATTATAAGTGAGCAGTGAGTCCAGACAATTTTGAACTCGTGTCTTCGTCATGCCATCTACAGGAATGGAGAAAATGGGGTTATGCAACACACTTGAAGCTTGCATTATAAAATGCTTGCTGGCATACTCACAGTGCACATAATAAGCATAGATTATGTCTATGTGTAAACTTCCGATGGATGAAATTAAGTTCAATACTTATTTAGGTTTTGGCAGTCTCTAAAAAGACCTTTTATTTCATGTATGTAGTATATTTGTACAATCAGTCGCACAACAGCTCTTTCACATTTTAGATGTGTGTTTTGCAGCATTCAAGCTGAACCCTAACGCTGCCCATCAGCGGGTGTGAGCGCAGTGACTTCTGCCTGCTGTGACGTCATGCCCTTCTCATTAGGGGGAGCGTAAGAACATCAGATAAGAGGGTACGTGATGATCTGGAGGTATTTTACACTTTTAACTGCAACTAGTAGCACAGCAATTTGCAGTGAGAGTAGCATTTAGTGTAAAATTCCACTGAACAAAACAGACGCAATTGTGTGAGACAATGAGAGTAATGTGTACAAAGCAATGTATGATTTGAGAGACTCTAGCTTGGGCTGTTTTGCACACTCGCTGCAGCTTGTGATACACGAGGGGCTGCGATCACAGCGAAGTGTAAGTGACGCTGTTTCCAGTAGGAGAAACACTGGGGCATTTTAAGCATTTGCCACTTGCATGTTCTTGCTTGGAAGATATTCAGATTTAACAGCAAATTTCTGATAACGCTTATCAAGATGTACAAACGAGGGGGAACAGTATGATATGCATGTTTCTAGTAGCATAATTAAAGATTTTTTGGCATACATTTTTTCCATCTGTATATACTAGTTTTAAAATATTAATAATGTGTAATACAGTGGTACCTCAGAACTTGAAATGAATCCGTTCAGAACTCTGGACCGAATCCTAAAAAGTTCAAGTTCTGATCGAATTTCCCCCATAAGAAATAATGGAAAACCAATTAATTGGTTCCCGGCCCCAAAAAATTACACCGAGATGTTTTGTGGTTTTTTTTTTTTTTAGCATTTAAATGCAAAATGAACCGGACAAAACAAGAAAAACATACTGTACTAAACACATCTAAGCACATTTATCAAAACAGTAATTTTTAAAGTAAGAAAATAAATGTATCCAAACCAATGTGTAAAGTTTAAAAAAAAAAAAAAAGTCATGCCCCAATCGTCCGCTCCTTCTGTGTGCCACGCCCCCTCGTTAACCCCATGTGGAATCCCCGTGTAATCAGCTGTTTCTGGTTGTAATTGCCATTAATCTTCTGTATTTTGTCCGCGTTTCAGTTTGTTTCCCCAGTCTGGTCATTGTATTGTCCATCTGCGTTTTGCCTGCCTTGCCTGTAATTAAACCCCGTATTCCCGATATCCTGACGTCTGCGCCTTTGTCTCCATTCTGTCCCCACTGGGCATGACAATATTTATTATTATTATTATTATTATTATTATTATTATTATTTATTAAATGTATTAATGGTTTATTAATATTAAAATAATAATAAATATTTATTTTTAAATGTATTTTATTATATAATATAATAATAATTACTGTTACTATCATTGTCTAAATGTATTTTTACTGTCTAAACATATGTATTCAGCTAATGTAAACATGCACGATGCTATCAGTGAATGCAAGGCTGAGACTGAAACATTATCTTTTATTTCCGCTGAGAGACGTATGGCGTGACTCATTTCACCGCGCGTACAAGTTCTTAGGTCGGCGTTCACGGTTTGACTTCTGAGATTCAGATTGAGTTCTAGGTAATTTTTTTTCGAGTTTGGTTGGTTCGACTTAAGAAATTCGAGTTCTAATGAGTTCGAGAACTGAGGTACCACTGTATATGTTTATTATGTTAAAATTTTGAAGTAAAAAGAGCTCTTGTATTGGAAACTGTATCAGTGTCGGCAGTTGTGTATCGGAATCAGATCGGAACTGAAAAAACATGGCTCAGCCCATCTCTCTTTAAAAGGAAAAGCACCAGAAATGTGGCACTACCAGACAAAGGAGAAATAATTTGCTATCCGTATCAATCATTGAAACTAATGAGGGTTGCTTTATAATAAGAATACACTGGGATTCAACACCACAACTTCATGATGGAGCCCATAACCTTCTCCACTTTGAGATGGACAGTCAGTCTTTATCCACCTCATCTGTTGTAGAGGCAACAGCTGGCTGCCCCCCCCGCCCCCTCCCC